>CAIGRO010037576.1:0-18616 GCA_903798355.1 Fraxinus baroniana | reverse complement strand
ACTCATTGTGATTAACAAATCACCAAGACTTGAATCTACGGATTCAATTATTTAATTAATTAGAATATTAATTCGATTAAATAATAGATGTTGCCATAAATATGCATCGGTTATATATACATTAAAAGTGTTTATGTCTAAAGTTGATTGGACTTAGGGTATAACACTTACACAAATATCGTTTGAGAACAGCGATCACGTTTTTAATTCTTATTTCCATATTTTGGTATTCTTGCTACTTCTTTTGGTCTCCTCCCCATTCTTTCTGGAATAATATTCCAACAGTTAGATCATTTAAAAATCGAATCAAAATCAGTTGGTCTAGCTCGATTGCCAGATTCATGGATTGGCATGTCATAATGAATAGACTAAGTCAATTTTGAGACAACCCATAAAGGTAGAACCAGTTTGTCTAATTATTTAAAAAAAAAAAAAAATTGATTTTTGAAGAATGCATGATTAGAAAGTAAGTAGAATTTTTGGATTTATGTATAATATTATTTTATTAAGAGAATATGTGATTAATAAGAGGAAAGAGAAAAATGAATTAAAATTTAATGGGTGTCAAACATGTGCTTCTCAATTCTTTTTAAATTGGTATCTTTTTTAAACAATCAAATTTTTGGCTAAAATATTTATTTATCTTCTAAACCTTTTTGACACCTCTCGTCTCTCACAAGATATAAATCACATAATTTCCCAAAAGAATGGAAAATAAAAATGATTGGCTTGACTAGCTAGCTTGTCAAAAATATCGTTGGATTTGTGGTTCAATCTGGTCCCCATGCAAGAATGGTCATTTTCAAACACATATTGAATCTATCCATTCAATTCAATCTATCCATTTTGAAATCCAACAACAAATAATGTATTTTAATGAGGTGTTGTGAGTGTTGTAATACAGAACGAAAATCAAACTTTTCTTTAATTCAAGAATTTAAAATTGTTACCAGATATTCACATGTCAAAATCAAGAAATTTAGATTAAGAATTTACCAAAATTCGACAATCAAATTTTGATTTGTATTTAAATCACGAACTTCCAACTTTTGAATTCAAGAATTTGATTCAAGCTTCTTCGAAAGTCTCAAAATCTAAGACTACACTAATGTGAGCACTTTTTTTTTAATTAAACCAAATATTAAATTTTAGAAAGGATGTACCAAGAAAAAAGTAATGAAACAATTTTCTAATTTGAGTTATGCTATGGGTACATAATCCATAACTTAAGGGTGTCCATAATGGAGCTTCTAATTTTTCTCTCCAAGACTACAGGAGAAAAGTCATTTTCCAAGTCAAAATAGGCTAGCTCACGTAGTCTTTGAACTACAATTATAATTATAATTAAGTTCAACGTTTTCAAAGTGATTGCAATTGAGTCCAAAACTTTTTCGGACATATATTATCCAATATTCAATAATTAGATCATGTCTAAACAACTCTAGTAAATTCAGTCTAATTTTAGTAATCATTTTTTCACTAAAAACAAAAGATTGCACTCTCGAAATTATAAAATCACAAAAGTTCATATATACAACACTTTCCTATGACTTGTAGTTTATGCACTTTATCCCCATTCGAGATCCGGTAATTAAGTGCAGTCATAAATGATTATTTTGTCCGACTAATTATTTTTGCTAACTTAAGTTCCATTTTTTTCAACAATCACGTGAATTAATAACAAGGTCGATTAAGCTGAACTATATACTAAGCTCATATGTGTAAATGTTCAATGCAAAACATTTAAACAATCACTCGACTCGTTTTTTATGATGATGAATCATGATGTGAATCGTATTCTCTACTTCGATATTTCTCAACTCACTAAAATATTTATCAATCAAATCGATCTCGCCCATTGGTAAATTAAATAACATTTAAACTTATGAAAAGATATAAACAACAATGTCTAGTGATTTAGATGAGATATCCAATGATCAAACTATTTTTTTTTTTTTTTTTTTATCTAGGTCTTCCTATATAAGAATTTTTACATGAAAGCTCATCCTAATCTAAATTTGATTGTTGAATGCCCATGTTATAGAATTGAATTTGACATTTTATCCGTTCAATACACTTCAAGTATACTAATGTTACATTTAATTATTTCTGCGATAAAGGCGGATTGTAAATTCGAATAATGAATGTGTGGACACTACAACATTCCAATATAAAGGTGTGAACTTTTATACACTGATTATAAACAAATTATTTATAATCAAAATATAAATTGTGTCACAATTTATTTTTTTATGCAAATACCCAACTTATATTATCACAAATGATCAAGGATACCTTAATTCGCGTGTTCAATATTAAATAACTTTAAAAAATAACAATTTATACATAAAATTTATTTATCACAAACAAAATATATTATATGGACATACAATCTAACCATAAGAGCATCTACAATGAGTTCCTTGGAGTGCGATCCAGAAGATATTTAAATAAAAAGGCTTATGATCCACGTGACATTGCGTCTAATAAATAAACAATCTAGTTCATATTTCATTCCCAATGGGTTCCATCTATAATTTAAATTTTATGTTTAATGTATATTTAATAGGAGAAAAAGTAGACCAGAGCGAGGTAAAATAAGAAGAAACGCAAAGAGAAAAAATTATTAAATTACTATTTACTCCATATAAGAGAGTCTCTACATATATGATCCTTGTATCATATCTACTTTTTCTTCACATTAGATAGATGTGACCTTAGACATATTGTATTGAAAAATAACTTTTATAGAAATTAGCTAATTTAATTTAGTAGCAATTTTTTTTTATTAATTTTTATTATTTTATTATAATCAAGGACTTTAATTCTATTATTACCATGTTCATAAAAGTGATATATTTCTTTCCCTTGAAGAAAAAATGGTTATGTTTTGTTATTTTTTTATTGAAAAGTATCTTTAACAAACTTTACTCCTTCAAAAGGGTAAAGCTCACATGCCATTTAATCAGAAAAATACAAGGAAATGCCATTTATAAGGACGACAACTGCAATTGAATTGAAAAGTCATCCGTGTAAATGCATCACTTTAAAGTCTACAGATCGATTTTGCTATAAATATTAAAGAGTGAGGACTACCAATGAAATCTTTTCTGTGAATTCTCAGTCAATAATTTGCAGTTGACTGACCTACCATAACAGGACACGTCATCAGTTTGGATAATATAACTTCACGTTCCATAAACTCCCAAATATCACGCTTTCAATAACACGCTTTATTCATTCAAAGCGTCGAGCACACGCTAAAAACCCCACGCTTTATTTCCATATTTACCCCCTATACACACAATTGTATTACCTACATGTCCTTTCCTCTTATATTCGATTTTCCTCTGATTTCTTCGTCCCCAAGCTCCATTCCCTTCCCTTTGATTTTCTATTACCAACCCACTCTCGTCGTCTCTAATTTTATGTGTTTTTTAGTCTTGATTTTTTTGTCGAGATCTTTGAATTTTGGAAGAATAAAGCAATTTTCAGATCTGAAAGAAAATTTGAGATACTCAAGATTCGATTTTTTGAAATAAATTTTAGATGTCGATGAATTCAACATATTGGTGTTACAGTTGCAACCGATTTGTTAGGGTTTGGACCCAAGATTCGATTGCTTGCCCTGATTGCAACAGCGGGTTTGTAGAAGAAATCGAGAATTCGACCCGGTCTTCGCTGTCTGACTCCCGCAGACGGCGTTTTCCAGCCGCCTCTATGTACATGACGCGGAATCCGGACTCGGGACCCGGGTCTGTTTCTGGGTCGGGTGCAAGTCTGGCTTCCAGCCCGAGGCTTCGGAGGAACCGGAGAAATGGGGGTGATAGGTCACCGTTCAACCCGGTGATTGTCCTCCGTGGGCCCAATGATGGTGGAGGCGGTGCCACAGCTGGCGGTGGATTTGAACTGTATTATGATGATGGTGCCGGTTCAGGTTTACGTCCCTTACCCGCTAGTATGTCGGAGTTTCTACTTGGGTCGGGTTTTGACAGATTGCTGGATCAATTGGCCCAAATTGAGGCGAATGGTATTGGGAGAATTAACAGTAATCCGCCTGCATCGAAAGCGGCAATTGAATCGATGCCCACAGTTGAGATAGTTGATCAACATATAGCCGCTGAATCGCACTGTGCTGTTTGTAAAGAGGCCTTTGACTTGGGTAGCGAGGCTCGGGAAATGCCCTGCAAGCATTTATATCATCAAGACTGCATATTGCCATGGCTTTCATTGCGAAATTCATGTCCTGTTTGTCGACACGAATTACCAACGGATGATGAGAGTAATGATACTAACTATCATCGCGATGCAACTCCAGTAAATAGAGGAGGGAACGAGATTGTGAATGATGATGAGACCGTTGGACTTACTATATGGAGGTTGCCAGGAGGTGGATTCGCCGTTGGAAGGTTTATGGGAGGGAGGAGAGGTGGGGAGAGAGAGTTGCCTGTTGTCTACACGGAGATGGATGGTGGATTTAACAATAATGGGGCTCCGAGGAGGATTTCATGGGGGTCGAATGGGAGTGTTTCACGGGATAGAGGTGGGTTGAGGGGAGTTCTCCGTGGTTTGTTATCTTGTTTTGGCAGGAATCAATCATCCACTTCTAGTTCTCGTTTGGATTCTAGAATAAGTCGCAGGAGTAGTTTCAACTCCACATCAAGACGCCGTAGAGGATGGGGATTTGAGGTCAATGAAGGAAATGACAGGAGATGGTGAATTTTGAAAGCGGGTTTGCTATTATATGAATTGAATTTATGGATGAAATTGGTGGTAGACTTTATTGTCATTCATGGTAGTTAGATGGAAAGGAATGATCTACATTGGCTGATCAGTTTCGTGTTTGTCCTAGAATTATTGCTCAATGATATTTTTGTTAGTAACTGAAAATGGATATGGTTTGTGAGCAAAACAGGATAAGGAGATGAAGTAATGGAGGAGAATAACTCCAAAATAAATTGTCAATCAGCTTCTGAGAATTGGGAAGTAGAAGGTAAAAACCCCCCGTACTGATTTGTAATTGAACTTGAGAGTTGTTATAGTCTTTTTCTCTTATTGTATTCCTTCTTATTTTTTATATTTTTAGGTAGCTTCTATGCTACTCTTTTCATGTATCAAAGTTTTCTGTAATGCTCAAGTTCATGATGCCTAATGAGTTCAAGTTTCATGTTTGGCGAATGATTGGCACATGACAGGAGAAGATGTTACTGTTTTGGTTCTTAAAATCAAATATTTTGAGCACGTGCAAAATTCTTTGGCGCACATATGATTGTACATGTTATACATTTGAAGAGACTGCATTATAATGTGTCAACTGTTAAAATAACAAAATCATTGTTTTATTGTGATTATATGATTATCTTGCTTAGTTTTTGAAGTTGGCTGGTAGAGAGTAGCTATGGTAGACCGCAAAATAGATGTTAATATTTGAAGAGTTTGCATCTTAAATTTGATATCCCAATTGAATTAGTACTTGTTTCTGATGCTGTCACAAATTGGATAGATACAAAACCCTGGCTAGCAGTGTCTCACTGGGATTTAACGTGCAGTGGTCTGCTGATTCGAGGCTTCATGGATTTGAGTTGCTTTCTAGCTTCTGTGTATTTCCTGTAAGAGCATACTTGGCTGTGGCTGTGGTTAGAAGTTAACTACTACTTTCTAGAAAATTAAGTTTTTTTTAGTTGTAAAAAAGCAACTTCGAAGAATCATGTTTGGCGTTGATTACTTATAATTAGAGCTTGAACACGTTCTTAGTCAATTGAACACTTGCTATTATCACAGTCCAACATGTCAACCTTGGTTCTCGTATTTAGCTTGATAATGACTGATCAATCTCTTTAACTTTTACCTGTTCCTTATGTTGCACTACTTGGCTAAGTGATGGGCATAAATCCATGCTAACTACTGGAGGCAGCAATTTCTATGATAAATTTACATTGCATTTGAATTAGATGGATCAAATATTTTGGTGTTTCCTGCATTGTCGCATAAGAACTCTTATTAGGTGTCCTGTCGCCCTCTATCACGCACGTTGAGTTCATTTAATCCATGAACAGCATGAATGTGATGAAATGTCTACATGCTACTGGAAAAAAGAGATGATTAAGAGTCCGAAAATTTCTTGCCTCTTCAAAGAGATCATTGATCAGTTGAGGGGTTAGCGTTTCGTGTACCTACCGTGGTGGTTTATGTTTAGTCGAGGCACAAGTTTGTTTCAGCCTTGAACTGCAGTCAAAAGGTTATTTGGGAAGTGTTTATATATAGTTTTTAGTACTAGGAGGTTACACGAAATGTGTGAATATAAACACTAGCTAGACATTTCTTTATCTTTAAGAAATAAGTGTAGATTTATTAGGGCTGGTCCACAAGTAGTCTCTCTGACTCATAAATTATCAATCGTAAGAGATGATGTCTATGGCCTATAAACTAAAATAGAAATTGCTTGCTAGACATCACCAGACAACAAACAGAAGAAACAAAAACATTTGTTTAATATTTCAATCATGCTGTCATATGATAATCAACCAAACCAACAAATGTTTCCTTCCTATGTACAATGTTTATGAAGCTATGATTAATGAAGAAAACTAAGTTGAAATTTTGTTCAAAAGCATCAATGTGTCAAGGACCCCTCCGTATCGATCATGCTTTATAAATATAAAGTAATCTATCGTTGTAATTATTTATTATAATTCTTCAATTATTTAACCGTGCCACTTGGGTTTTAGTTTTATAAACTATTGTATGGGTAGTTGGTATTCGAAAACTTCTGTATTTCATTCTGGAGTTGACCCATACACCAATCATTGTAATTTAATGCTTTCGTTAATCAATGACCAAACTATTTTCAATATATTCAAGTTTTTGGTGATTATCTTTATTGTTTTTATGTTCATAGAATTGACCAAAATTAGGCAAAAGGCAATTTACAAGAGCAGACTTCTACTGTTCCTTACCCTTTGGCGTTAAAGAAAGGTGCCCCGAGACACCAGGACGCGAACAGGGATGATAGAAGTATTTGACAATTATTATTTCAAAATTCTTTAATTCTGATATTTATTTTTAACCACACATATACACAATAAAATATTTCTCTAATCTCAAAAATTTTCTAGCGTTTTAATCATGCATTCTTTAAAAAATTACTATTCAAAATAATGATCATCGAGCAAGGTTGCTTACCGCTCTGGATTTTGTAATATCAAATTTAAATTTTGCTGGTGATGGTGCTCAATTACACAAGCCTCCAACCCCAACAAATCTGAGTTCCCAAAAAACAATTTATTCCATCACTTCCCTATTGGCACCTTCAAATCTGTACAATAATTTCTCCCCATTTACACTCCTCTAAACAACAAATTCACAGTTGGCAATGGAGGCATAACTGTTCTATACAGCTCAACTCTGTACCACAAATCCATAGTCCCTTCAAATGGCCTTAGAATTCCCTTTGTTTTCCTCGTGAATTCGTTTTTCAGTGCATTGTAAACCTGCCCGAGCAAGAAACTATAATGTGTACCTGAGTGACTGAGTCCACCATTGTCTGACCGTCCCTGGTATGTAACGGAAGGACTGCAGTAGAAACCTTAGTTCCTTCAAGCTGAACCGTATAGGCAACTCCATCAAAATATGGTAAAGGTGTTGGTATATGAAAATGGAGGGTGTTTAGGGTTTTCTTGTAGTGTGGCCAAGAGGGTTCACTGCCCGTGTCGAGGACCATGGTAACTTGCGGTGGGGGCTTGCCAAGTGGAACTGTTGAGGGAGACATTATGGTAAAAGGAGAGTTTTTTTGGAGGCTTAGGGATTGTTTTTTGATGACCTCGATCTTTGCACGGATGACGTGGTCAATAGATTTCAACTTCCACTCAAGTCCATATAGACAAGCTCAAGCACACTTGGACAAACAATTAGTAGCACGTGGCCTTCTCCGGTTGTGGAGAAGGCGGCCATAAGCACTTTGACTAGCAAGTCAGTCAAATTTGTATGAATATATTTGGATGTGGGATACACGTAAGACATGAGCCACAATAATGTTCGGGCACTTGGAGTTTACAAGATAAAAATAAGAGCAATTTTACGGTTGAGTGTGTAAAATTACATTGCTTTCAAATGACATTAAGTGTGAACTTTTATAGTAAAAGAGAAAAATAATAACTGTTGGATGGAGAGATGCATAGTCTCATCTTAACGACCAAGACGCCTTGTCATAAGTGTTCATCAATCTCAGGTTCAGGCGCATTTAATGTTTCTAAAAAGTAGTCACCTTAGAATCTAAGTTTGACTTCTAAAAAGTAGATTGATAGTTGACCGTTTAAAAATGTCATGTCAATCAATTATGGGAAGATTTTGCTCTTGAAAGATGTGAGGTGGAAGATGCTCTTTATTAGCAAAGAGTCTATTTGACTCAGATCTTTCTACAGTGGGTTATAGCACCTCGTCTAGACTTACGTAGGGTGGGCCTCTATAGACACTTCAACGAAGGTGGTGAATCACCTCGACGACCTTATATATTCCCACCTCGATTAGGTAGGATGGTGACGTAGAGTGTAGGCCTAAATGAGCTTCATTAGAAAAGGCATAACAATAGTCCTCTAAGTTTTTGTATGGATATTCATATAATGCGTGAACTTTTTGGGTTGAACATATAATGGAGTCGCAGGTAATCAGTGTCGAAGCTATGCATTGGCGTGGAGCATTTTACCTTCTTTTCACTGGGTGATGGTTGTGTATTTGAGCATGTAGCCAGCATTGCCTGTGTCGGGGACAATGGTAACTTGCTGTGTGGGTGTGTCAACCATGAGTGAAACGGTGAGCAAAGCGGGCCTACGGCAAAGCCACTGAGGCAATGTATCATTTATAACATTATTTGCTTACCTATTTTTTTTACATTTAAAGCTTTCCATAATTTCTTTACCAACACGGGACGTTAAATATTCATTTCTTCTTCATAATATGAGCTTCTAGGATTTCTCAATCAATCTTAAATGTTCAATTCTCCAAAGCATTTGAATTCGTCAAGATGCAAACCATAAATTTTCTGTAAAAATGGTTTGAATTTCAATCTAGTTCCATTTTTTCAGTTTGCTATCAGATTACCATATGCACAATTACTGTTACAATCATAGCCCATGCCCTACAAGTTACTCATTCGGCCTTGAATTAGATCTCGAAGCAACCATTCATCCGCCAATAATAAAGTCATTGGCATTTTCAACCAGTATGTTGTGGAATTTGTGTATTTGTTTATTTTCAGTAAGCAAAGTAGAATTTGTAAATTTGAACTCATTTAATCGCTTCAAGAGACCAAATCAGCTTGAAAGATTTAAAGACTAATTTCCTTAAACCGAACACAATTTGAAAGGCTGTTTTACGAATTTCTTTTGAACAATGAGATAGGCAGTCAAAATTAGCGTTACACTTGTAAAAAATTATGTTTAAGGTCTCGTAATAATTAGTCGCCTAGGACATCAAAATTCTCGATGTCGATCCTAACTGTGAGGGAAACATGAAAAATGCTACTTGTACATCAAGAATTGTACATAATGGAGTACACCTCACTCACATGGGGAGTGGAACACACTTGTATAAAATATTTTTTTATTCAAGCGAGTCCCACCCTTATGTATACCTTAATGTACCGATAGCAAAACTGGGAAAACATTATGGTGGAAGCCTGGAAGGAGAGTTTTTTGTAGGCTTAGGGATTGTTTTCTTTGCTTTTGAGTGGTTAAATCAGTGATTGCTTTGAGAGAAGCCTAAATTTGAATGTATAACAAGTGTGAAGGAAAATGAAGAGTTGAGTTAGAAGAGATAAGTAGAATTTGTGCCTGTTCAAGAAACTGCTTGTGCGTTTGAGAGAGTTGGGGACAAAAAGAGAGATGTTGTCGATTATATAAAATGTGGAACAAGTGCTTATGGCTCATAAACTAACTTTTGAAGTTTGGGCAAAACACAGAATGATTCGATCGGTCCTGTTGTTTTCTGCATTATAATTTAGTTTTTGCTCCTTTGTTGATGCAATAGTGACAGCTTCCTTGATAATTTACAACTTGTTATAGCACCATTTATTGCTGATTTACGACTTTCCAAACCCGACCACCAGCCAGGCATAAACACGAAAAAGAATCCCAATCTCCATGGAACATAGTCGATTAAACTAGACCTGGGGAGAAATTTATAACAAGAAATCTCTTACGAAGATGGCAATATATGGAGAAAAATTTTAAAAACACCACTGTCAATATTTTTGTACAACACAAACTGGCTCATCAAGATTATGGGCCCTCTTCAAACAGTATTCTGAATACTGATTATTATAAAAAGTAGATGACTCCACATATAATATCCAAAATATGTCTTCTACGTAGGACAATGTCTAAATATCCTATTTAGCTTTGCCCTTTCCCTTGCCCTGACCTTTCTTTGCTTCAAGCTTGGCTTGAATACGAGCAGTGGCCGCAGCCTTAGCTTCTTCCCTTTTCTTCTTCTCTTCCTCTTTGGCAGCAGCCGCAAGTTCCCTCTGCTTCTTAAGCTCCCTGAAGAATTTGCAGGGCACACTGAATTAGTACATCATATTCAAATGTTTTTGGCATGCAAATGAACAAGAATACATAGGACAACAAATAAGATTTGAACTTTATTCTCTTAAATTCCATCTTGTTCAACTTAAAACACGTCATTGGAGTGTAGCCCAGAAACAAGCACTGTTTAACTTAAAACATGTTTGGGAGTTGTTTATCATCAGTTTAAATTATAAATTGATACAAACAGTGATAGATAAGAGGGTAATACTTGTGGGTCTTACAAAACTTGTGGATAAAAAGGTGACATAAGCAGTTTATAGATATTAGCCAAAAATGGACTTAATCTAGGACAAACTTGTAATTACTGCACTACATTTATCAAATCAACTCGACTCTTATCATATAGGAAAAAATCAAGAATTCCTGACTACAATTATCAATCAACTACTTTTCCACAGATTGGTCACATTTCATGAAGTTTTAGTGCTGCAGGTTGTACGTTATTGCACTTGCAACTTTCTTCATTTTGCTGGATGATTGTGACATGTCATGCATTACTTTCTTTACTATTCAATGCGTTGTGAAAATTAATGATTTCGGTCAAAAGCTGATGTACCACTAGAAAATTACACTGTGTGGTAAATCTCAAAAGCATATAGACAAACAACGAAACAATATAGATAACTTACTCTAGTCTAGCCCTTTCATCTGAAACACTACTTAAACTAGAGCCCTTTCGAGGACGGCAAGCCACCAACTCCACCTCGAAAACAAGTGTTGCACTGCATCATATAAATGAAAAACCATAAACTTAGATTACTAGATATCAAAAGTGACGAACTATTATTACCAGTTAAAATCTTGAGTGCTCAGAATATAAATTGATTGATATTGAGGAGGTACAAAGAGTTCATCATGTCTATCATATGTGGGGAAAACTACAAGATATGAGAAACATGTACACAAATAAAGGGTGGCAGGCTACATATCAAGATCCCAATTAGTACAAGGACATTCTTTTCAGATCAAGATTTTAGCTAGTTAAAATGTGTACATCGTTACAAGCACACTAATGGAAGACTTCGATCACATAGCTTTTATTTTAGCTATGATTGCTAGTGTTAACAGGAGCCTTCGGAGAGGGGATACTGAACACCCAAATATTCTTATTATAAGGAATGAAAAAGAAAAGTGCAGGAAGGTCACCCCATAGAACACTTGAAAGTGAGAAATGAATTATGTCCACTACTTTTTGGATTTGTAAATCATGTCCAACTTTTGAATTTTTGACAAATCTACCCTTCTCTCTTCAAATATGTAACCAAATCTCTCCCTTTCGTTTGGTAGGAATTCCAAACCATAAGGGCATTCTCGTTAAACTAGACAAAGTTGACAAAAATTTAGTTTTGCACGAATTTCAAACCATCTAATCATTCTCATTGAACTAGGCAAAACTAAGGAGAGTTCCAAGTTTATTTAAACTTTCTAGTCTTACTTGTCAACTTTGCATAGATTGCCCCGTGACATTTTAATAAAAGGGCACCAAAATCGTTGAATTATCACATTTACTATAATTTCCGGCGAGAGACATTTCATTTTCCCATTTATATTTTTTGTGTAGGGTAAAAAGATAATAATTGAAAATACTCTTCTGGAGGAAAAAATCCAATGTTTCTGGCCCAAAAATTTAGGAAGCTCACGAGGAAATTCAAACCGCACATTTTTTTTTTTCAACTACCACCTATTTTTCGTAAAAAGAATTGAAAATACCTTATGGAAACACAAGAAACATGAATAATATTGAGCTTGAGCATCCCAACAATGCGGCTAGTGGAAAATTTAAAAATAGAAGAAATGCTCATTTATCCCATCTTTTCCTGCAAAAATGTAACCTTTCTGGATACTTTCAATCACCTATTTGTCTTCAGTGACAACTCATTTTTCATCAACTTTTCTAGAAAATAGCCATGTTTGGTTGAAAGGATGGTTGAAGTAATCATTAGTAGTTAAGGAAAAAGGGGTGGTTGAACATTCCTAACATTAATCTAATGTATTTATGGGGACAATAAATTAGGGAAGTTTTTTCAGACAGCAAAGTATTCCCCACATTTTTTCATGCTAACACGGTGTTACAAAAAGTTCAAACTAATAAGAGTTTCCCTCACTTTTCTTTTCGAACTTCGCATACTTGTGTTTACAATGGAATTTTTCACAGATTATGTTCATGCAACAAGTTCAAGATTCAAGAAGAAAGCCATTTACTCTGTGGGGACATCTGGTGGAGAACCAGCACTGCCATATGCATATTCTGGCTTACAAGTGATCTTTGCAACCTCACCAACCTAGAAGAACCATCAAAAGACAAAATATATTAGGTGGTTATTACAGTTAAACACATAAAAGAAAGTTATGGTAGAAACTCTCCACAATAATAGCTATCAAAAGCATGAATATTCACCTTCATGGTTTTTAGTGCAATGTCCCAAGCCTTAATTACAGAGCCCTGGCCCAGTTCAAAGGTGAAGATGGTATTATCTTCATGTGTAGTATCAAAAACCTCACCAGTCTCGGCAAGAACGCCTTCATAATGAACTGTCCAGAAAATAATCTATCAACTCATAACCATAGTAAGTGGAATCTCTTTCTGGAAGAGTTTTTACTTTATTCTTAATAAAACAAACTAATTAGGACAAGTCACTTCCCTAGGTAGCATTAAATAAGGGAAAGTAACTTTGTAATAGTAAAAGTCACTATCTACTATAGGATAAAGAAAGGTGAGTTTTCCATTCTATATTTTTACGAATAGAAAGTTCATTATCCTCTACAAGATTTCCCATCCTGTAATCCCCATTGGATGCAGCTATTTTTGGGTCGACACTAAATGCAGGATGCCTAATTAGCATAAAATTTATCTTGCAAGATATCTCAAAATTTAGGCTTTAACTTGTGTAAATGTTGGTTCCATGAAATGCTCAAATTGCCTTGTTCAAATTTCTGTAGAGAGATACATGTATGCAATATTTTTAACACTGCCTACGTTTTTTTTCATGGCAGGCCCAATGCCCAGATAAAAGACTACTGTGGTAGGTTGACAAATGACAACTAGCATACGACTTTAAAGGATATTCGCTCAACATTGCAAGTTCAAAGGCCTCACAGCTCATTAAAAGTCTTGATACCCTTAATTCAAAAAGGCAAAGTATCATTTTAAATAATCATAACAAAATGGTCGAGGGTCGTCTTGGTGACCAAAATGGAACTCTGCAATTTGTGAATAGTTGTTTGACCCAACTCTTAGAAAAGTGTCTTCTCAAGTGTTTCGATAACTATAACGAATGGCTCTCTACTGTTTGTGTAGATTTGTTCAACCCAACTCTACAAATGGTAATGTCATTTGTAATACAAAGTAATAAAATCAACTTGTTCAACTCGACAATCAAAAATTTTGTATAAACAAACCAAATGTCAAAAGAAAGGATTAATTTCACAAACGATCACTGAAGTTACGCGAAAATAACAAAACGGTCACTAAAGTTGAAAACTTGCAAAAAAGGTCACTGAAGTTTCATACGGTTTCGAAAACGGTCACTAAGCTTAGTTTTAGTACTATTATGTTTTAATTCAAACCTAAAGCATCAAAACACGTGCACATAGAAGCTGGAGGACCTCAAGTGCAAAATTCAACTTAAAATCTCCTCAAACCCAAACTCAGACCACCACTTTTCGCACCCCATTCCACGGTTTCCACGACATTCCTGCCATGAAAACCACCGAACCAACACACCATCTTGAAGCCCTCACTTCCCTCTATGCAACCCACCTAAGAACAGCCCCTACCTTCGACAGAACAGCAATGCCAACCGCCACTTTAGGACCAAATTCCACCACTTTCCGGTCACCAAAACCACTGGAACAACATACCGTCTTGAAGCCCTCGTTGTGCTCTACGCAACTTACCCAAGAATCAATCCTAAATCCGCTGGAAAGTGGCTGGAATTGCGTCCCAAAGTTGCTGCTGGCAGTTTTTCCTGTGCAAGCCACTTTCCGAAGGATTTAGGGATGATTCTTGAGTGGGTTGCGTAGAGGAAAGCGAGGGCTTCAAGGTGGTGTGTTGTTTCGATGGATGGAAAGTGGTCGAATTTCATCCAAAAGTGGGCGTCTCACACAGCACAAAACTGTTTGTTGTGCGAGAGGCCCACTTTGGGACGAAATTCCAACCACTTTCCGGCGGACTTAGGAGTGATTCTTGGGTAGGTTACGTAGAGGACATTGAGGTCTTCAATACGTTGTGTTGGTCCGGTGGTTTTGGTGGCCAAAAAGTGGTGGAATTTGGTCCAAAGTGGTGGCTAGCATTGCTGTCCTATGCGAGCCACCACTTTGGGACGAACTTTCGGCCACTTTTCGACGGATTTAGGAGCGATTTTTGGGTAGTTTGCGTAGAGGACAGAGAGGGCTTCAATGTCTTGTGTTTTTTTGGTGGTTTTGGTGGTCGAAAAGTGGTAGAATTTCGTCCAAAAGTGGGCCTCTCATACAGCACAAAACTGCCGCTGTGCGAGAGACCCACTTTGGGACGAAATTCCGGCCACCACCGTGGAAGGTAGGGGCTGTTCTTGAGTGGGTTGCATAGAGGGAAGCAAGGGCTTCAAGATGGTGTGTTGGTTAGGTGGTTTAGTGGCCAAAATGTGGTGGAATGAGACGCGAAAGGTGGTGGTCTGGGTTTGGGGTTGTAGAGATTTTAAGTTGAATTTTGCATTTGAGTCCTCCACCTTCTTTGTCCACGTGTTTTGGTGTTGAATTAAGATATAATAGTCCTAAAACTTAGTTCAGTGACCATTTTTTAAACCGCATGAAACTTCAGTGACCATTTATGCAAGTTTTAAACTTTAGTGACCATTCTGTTATTTCGCGTAACTTCAGTGACCGTTTGTGAAATTAACCCAAAAAAGAAATGCAAGAATGAGAGCTTTTTTTGGCTAAAGTTCCAAGTTGTTGAAGTAAAAATATGAAACGACACTATTTGATATCATACCAAGCACAAAAGCAAAGAATGGAAAAGATAAGAGGTTTTTGAATTTCAAATGAGGAGAGAAGATGAAAGGTTTATGAAGTTTTTATTTTGAATTTCAAATTCCTATTTTCAAAAATGAAGACAAAAGTGTTCGGTTTTTGTTTTTGTCTTGAAATTTATACTTTGGACAAACAAATTTATTTTGTAGATTTAGTTCAAATAGCCGCACAAGTGCGATTATAGACTATGACTCCAAATATAATGTTTCATCCAAAATACCCTCTATATTCAAAACAGAAACAAACATCACTCACTTTGTTTGCATCTTGAAAATTAGGATAAATTTTGAAATTCAAAACATAAACTCCACAACTTTCCATCTTCTCCACTCATTTGAAATTCAAACAAAAAAAAAAAAAATCCATAAAATACACCAATTACTTCACCTCTTTCCTTTGCTTTGTAATATAACTACAAATAGTATCATTCCATCTATTTTCTACAAAAAACTTACAACTTTTAGCTCCAAGTTAAGCTCTTATTCTAGCATTTATGCATTTTCTTATTTCATATTTTGCTTATAAACAAAATTTTTGTTTGAACGCACCAAGTTTCTAAAACGCTTGGAGTGCAATTTGTAAAACCAAACCATGTTTTGCAATTCGGTTTGGTTTTGAACCACAGATTACCTCATGACAAAAGTAACCATTTTAAAAAAAAAAATTAAAACATAAAAATATTAGTCTAAAATCTAAATACAAAGTTTAAATTGGAACTTTCTAAATATAAAGATTCCATGTAGACCCAAGTTGGGTCAAAACTACAGTTCCAATCATAGAGTTGGGTCAAACAACTCTTCACCAAGCAACTGAGTATCCTTGTTATAGTTATCAAAACGACACCCAACCGTTCTGTTAAGAGTTGGATCAAATGACTTTTCACAAACATTAGAATAGCGTGCAGTTCACTTATCAAAGTTCGAAACGACTCTTCACAAATGGCATATGTCGTTTTGCTATAGTTATCAACAAAACGATACCGTATCTTTTTGAATCAAAGATAATTAAGACTATTATGAGTTGTAAGTCCTTTTACACGCAAAACACATTAGGCTGGTGCATTTTAAACTGAAACCATTGCTGCTAAGTTCTTTATACGAATACTTCAAGCTATAATGGTGATCAAATGATCAACAACTATCACTCTATTCACATTTGAATAGAGCCTTAATTATCTCAGCATTTTGTTGCCAATAATAATCGAAAGGATGGAGTGAGAATAAAGTTACTGTAATAGGATTACTACCGTGTTAAAATGCATTAGTCAGATTAGGCTACATTTTATAAACTGAAACTCTATTTTCCTTTTTTCATTATATTTAGGGCATATATTTTTTCTACTTGTTTCAGAGACATCTAATTTTTTTTATTTTTTATTTTTTGACATTTTGTTTCAGAGTTAATTGTTTCACAACCAAATAAACCAGCTTGTCATTCCCCAAAAGCGTAAAATGATTTTAAAAAAAATTAACCTTTTCGAGTATGTTTTCATGGTACAAATCCACATGAACCACCTAACAAGGAGATGGGTTATCAGCAACTCCACCACGGTCCAAGACAATTTCTCAAATGAAGTGTTTTGGAAGGAGATTAGCGTTCAAGGTGTTTATTTAAGAAACCAAATAAATCGAGGTAAATTTTATTCATGTTACCCTTTCGCCTATCATTCAATGATGCAAGAGCAATATCACCATTCATTTTATTGTTAGCAATTGTATCTTTGTCACCATTCTTGCTCAGCTATTGGTTAACCTGGCTCCTTACTTTCTTTTACAGTTAGTAAATATGTATCTCTCAAAAGCTTTCTTTCAATCAATATCTTAGAAGTAAAATAACATCTCTTGCATGAAGTAAATATAGTTTCAGCCACTGTTTGTCCCACATTATTTTTTTCATTCTCATTCTTCTACTCATTTTCAACCACACATTCTTCAATAAAATAATATTTTCTATCACATCAATAACTTTTCCTTCTTTTTCAACCACATATCTCCCATCACATCACTTCAAGAGAATGTATTTTCTCATTTTAATATGCACCAAACACACTCTAAGTGGTATAAAAAATAAAAAAATTCAGAAAAAATCGAAATAAATTAAACTATTTTGTTTATTCAAATAAGTCATTTTCTTAGGTTCGATTTGTTTTCAAAATTACGATTTTGATGGCGTAGAAATAACACATATATTTTAAATAACACACACACACACACACACATATATATAAGAGTTCGATACAATTTTTTTTATTGATTTTTTTAGTGTATTTAGTATAAGGATTAATCTATATATACATAGAGGTTGACATAATGTGAGTGGGGTGGGACCCGTGATACTATAGCATGTGTCTCACCACACTCGCATTATGTCAACACCTATGTACATATGGCATGACCCTTAGTACAATATCATTTTACAGAATTCGTACAATTTAGTCCAACTTGCCTTTACGGAAACCCTTTGTACATCATTAGATGTTTTAATATAGGATTAATGTATTTGTACAATCATAGATGACAATCATTGTTCATAGTATATGAGTTATCAAAAAACAATTGATTGCAAAAATTATATTCTTTTTCAATTATAATTTAACTTTGCTACATGTAATGCGGCAACAATTATGATTTATGACCATTAATTTTAAACAAACTCTGTCGGATTTCTTACATATAAGGGGACGTCGTATACAATGTACAAAAATAATGTATAAGTAGATTAATTCGTTATAATTTGACACGTGACATGTTGTCAATCATAATTGTACACCAAATATGATTCTTTAATATATTTGGTGGACTTGCACCGATTCGCATTTATGCTCCCGCAAAACGTGGTTGTATGTTTGGAATGTGTAAAACGCGCTTTTAAGATTCTGATTGTTAATGAATAAGAACATAAACCTCTCTTATCAAGTTAGAAACTATAAATTAAAAATAAACAAGAAAAAAACATTGACAGTCGCACAATTATACAAGCAAAATACGAGAATATTATAAACATGTAACATATATATGTTCAACATA
>CAIGRO010037549.1:0-22154 GCA_903798355.1 Fraxinus baroniana | reverse complement strand
TATTGAATAAGATTCTAGAGATTGAATAAGATTCTAGAGATCGTCAAAGATTGCGATCATAATATTTCCTTTTACGTTTATTTCCTTTTACAGTTATTTGTAACCCTATAAATAGGGTCTTCTACATTGTAATATTATCAAGTCAATATAATACAATTTATATTTCTTAACAACCTTCAACCAATAAACCCAAAAAATCAGAATCCAAGTAACCAAAAAATTCTACAGCAAACCACCTAACTCCCCAAGTGTCTGGCCGAAACAAGGTCGAGAAAAAAAAATGCCACACACGAAATTGCAAAGAGCAGCAGCGAGGAAGGGAAAAAACGAACATTAGGGAGTCAGAAAAGAATACCCAAAGCCGTCGACCAATGTGCAGACTCGAACTAATGAAGGCAAGAGAGAAGGGAGTCGAAAAAAGCCACGAAGCGGACTGATGAAGTCGCGACGCGACATGGGTTGATGAAGTCGCGACGCAACTCGAACGCCGGAGCAGTGTAGTTATGGTCGCGACGCGGTCGTCGGCAGCTTGGGTAACTGGCAGAGGCGTCGTCGGCAACTGGGGTTTCCGTCGCCGGCAGCTAGGGTTCCGTCCAGCTCTGATACCAAGTCGATTTGGGAAAAAGGATCTTATTTTCTTATTGATATCAACCAACTATATACAAGGATTAAGGAAATAAAATTTACATCTTAGTCCCTAACAATTACAAAGGTTACAAGTTGGTATATCTATATTACAATTACATCAAAAACAGATTTGGGTACAGTCAATGTCAGGCAGATTACACTATGTTTATTAAACAATCATCTAGAGGGACAAAAGCAATACTTTTTGTGTATGTAGAATTGTAGATGATATCATCTTGACGATTTTGAAGAAGAGATACTCAAGCTTAAAAGATTCTTAGCTAAAGAATTTGAGATCAAAGATCTAGGCAATCTCAAGTACTTCCTAGGCATGGAAGTGGCACGATCTAAGCGAGGTATCTAAGCTGCTCAATGAAATTATGTACTGGATCTTCCAAAGGAAACAGGAAGGAATGCTTGGTTGTGAACCTGTTGATACTCCTATGGACCAATCTTTTGTCCTAATTTCTAGGAAATCCAGCAGCTGTAAATTAGTTCCCCAATTAACAGATGTTATTTTTATCAATTCCCATTCTTAGGCATTTAGTTAGCAGAGTATTTTAGGAAATTATTTTTTTTTCCTGATTTAAGGAAGTGATTTATTCCTTCCATTTTCCTATAAATTGTACATTCTTTAACATCAGTGAAGTGCACAAGAATTACACATTCTTAAGTAACAGATAGTATCGTAGGTAGAATACTGTTGTTTAATCTCATTGAGTTTATCGCTATAATAGGATAAGCTAACTAATTCAAAAATTTGAAAAGGAGCTTAATACAGGGATATGAATCATTTTCTGCTAGGAAGGCTTTATGGGCTATATTGATCCAAAGAAATTCACCCTTCATGCAATCATTTTCTGCTAGGAAGGCTTTACGGGCTACATTGATCCAAAGAAATTCACCCTTCATGCACTTAGTACAAGGGTCGTGATCATTCATGAGTTTCCTTTACCTTATCAAGGTCTGCAGAACTACCTTTGGCAATACAATGAACCTTGGAAAAGTGAGAGAATTCATATAAAAGAATATTTCTTGAATTTGGCAAACAACTTTTTGGCTCAAAGAGTATAAAAGACCGCCTGCATAAGGTTATCTAAATGTTCTTCCTTCAACTCACTAGAAATATGAACATCATCATAATAATAAACAAGAAATCTCCCAATAAATGGTTGTAACCCATATTTCACAACTCTCGTGGAAGTGCTAGGAGCGTTAGACCTCCCAAAATGTAAAACTAACCACTCATACAAGTCATATGCTAAGTTTTAAATCATCCCCGGGTCTAATCTTGATCTGATGGTATCAACAATGAAGGTATATCTTGCAGAACTTAGTGGGCCCATCTAACTCATCCAACATATCCTCAAGCCTAAGAATGGGAGGTAATTTTGTTGATATTCTTTCTTTAAAGTGAGTAAAATAAGCACACCACACAAGGTCACAAGGAATCTTGCTATTACGAATGAGCCTTGTCCTTAGTACCCTATATTTACGTATTCAACTTGGCTCTCTACACAAGTTTCATCCTATAATGATAAAAAGAAACTGTGATCTTATACAACTATGTATATTGCACGTTGTTTGTCTAGCTTGTGTGGAAGCTCATCACATAATTTCCTTCGAAGTATGACCTAAATTATTGTCTAATAGTACTTCTCAGAATATCTCCACCAGTCAGAGTTGGATTTCAGCACCCGAGACAGTGCAACAGAAACTGCATAAGCTGAATCCCATTGTTTCAGACAGTTTTAAGGATAGTTCTGAGAACGCTATTTACATTTTAACAGGATGTACTATTTACAAGAAAGAAAATATATGTGGTGGTCACATGAGGTGCACAAATCAATGTACCTTCTAAATAATTTGCACATGACAAGACAGCAACACTCCCCTTTCGATCCGAAACAATGGCAGTATTAACATCCACAAGAACACAATCAGCAACTAGCCTCTGGACAGGATCACAATAAACTTGCTCCAGTTTTCTGGAATCCTGGTAGAAACAATAAATGGAAGTTTGTACCAGATCAACACCAGACAAAATAATATATGTGCCTCCCCCATTTAATTTTTTTTCTAAACCACATAAAAATGACCTGTCTAGGTCTCAAAATAGAACCTTTAGCATGAAAAAGGAAAAAGTAAACAAGTTTAGATAACAAATTGGGGGAGGATATAATTTAAAACACAATACAATGACTGATCTTTATCCATAATTAAATTACTTGACATTGACTTTAGTGGTTAAATAGACAATTTCCAGGGAGTATTATCTTGTAAATCCATTTTACCTTTTAAGATAAACTTTTAAGGAAATCTAAATCAAGTAATACTATTTTAAAAATGTACAATTGTGCAAGGGCCATATGCAGATCAAATTTTTTTATAAATATATGAATCAATCTAGATCCAAATCCGAAGTACGCAATCTGAGTTCAACTTTGACAGCAAACAGATTGTTAATACTTCAAAGGAAGTCCAGAATTGAAGTTTTGAATTTGAAAACAACTACTAAAATAGAGAAGACATATTGAATATTTTCATGATAGATTCATAATAACATTATCTACTCAAGCTTATTCATGTTCAGTGTGACTATTTATCTAGACTTGAGACAAAATTAATCTACATTAAAAATTTTATAGCAAAACTGTTTAATCGACAATTGACAAGTTTTGATCAGTAAAGAAATTTCAAAATCCGAGTTAGGTTTGGCCTGGCTTCTAAGAAAACCGAGTAATATTGGGGTATAATTAAATGCAAGAGAATATTACTTCTCTAAAATGTGTTATCTAAGTTTGTCAACTTCTTGGAACACAGTTTTGTGACTTTGTCTCATAATTGTGTAAGTTATACCCAAAATCCCTTTCTCAACAAAATTTTGTAAAATAATTTATTTTTGTCCATATAGCATCTGAAGGCAAGATATATGCCCTAAATAGTAGATCTACCCTGCAAAACTTAGTTGGATCTGCTTAGAAACTTTTTAAGTGCAAAACATTTGAAAATGTACAAAATAACAAAAAGGTAAAATCAATCCTCTGTTTATTGGTGTAACAATACTTTTCATGAGAACCATCTAACTTGTGATACACGTGGTAGGAAAACAGGAGTAGCCAGTTACCTCATGATATGAATAGAAAAGAACACCATCACGGCAACTACCGACAGCTATCCTGGTGAAATATGCAGTCAAGGTCATGATCATGCAACGTGTTCGTCCAACAGCTAATCTTCTCACCCGATGGGAGTTATCATTTGGAAAACTGCAAACAAAAAACTGAAAAAAAAAATAAAAAATAAAAAAACCCATCCGTAAACCTTGAGACAACTCAACTATCACCTTCAACATGACAGTATTACAAGCACTAAGGAATATGATGAAAGTCCTAGAAAATGTGTTGTATGGAAGACTTTCCAAATTTGATACATAATTAGGGTTTTAGTTTCTCTAGTATTTTGTTGATGCTTCCTACCAAAATTTTTATAGATTATATAGTATTTTGATAGATTCTCGAGAATTATGATAGATATTTCTTACCTAATTTAGACTAGTTAATACCCTATATAACAGGAGTTTATGCTTTGTAATGAGACAACTTTGATATGAAATAAGTTGATATTTTCTCCCTCTAAATTCTCTATTTGCTCTCCCTGTTCTTCTCTCTTTCTCTTACTTTTCTCAATCTTCTTCTTGTTCAATTCTGTTAGTTATGAATTTGGTATCATAGCCAAAAGCTCTCCTTTCACCAAAGTTTTGTTACTGCATGCATTGTGGTTAAGGGAAAACGTTTGCAACAGCCATTCAAACCCACTCAAAACCACACCAACCACCGCCTCTGCCATCTCCAATAGTTCATCTCCTTCCCTAGCTACCAATCTTCAAATCCTTTTCAAAAGTCAAAAAAATAAATTAAGGGAAAACAACAGCAGCCAAATTCTGCTTCTTTAACTTCTTCATATTTTATTAGCTAGTTCCCAAAAAGAAAAATTGACAAAATTCATATTGATTCGTTAACAGTTGCAGATCTGCCAACCAAATTTTTTGTTTCATCAAAGACCTCAACAACAAGCCCCATTTGGCCCAATCCGCAAGCCTGTCATGCCACATACATTATTTTTCATTTAAAACCAAGCCCGCTAACCAAAACGTCCGTACATACAGCCCACTAACAGCATACCCAAACCTTAAGCTAGTAACCCCTAGCCCACCAAAATCTAAACCACCCCTAAGCCCATTAGCCCAATCTCGACCTAAAAGATACCTTCCACCTCCCCAAACCCTACAACCACCTCACCACTAGTCACCTCTCCTGTCGTTCGTGCCCACAAACCCACTCCTCTCCACCTCTCTTCAATCCCAACCCAAACCCAATGCTGACTTGCAACACAACTTCAACTGTACGCCGCCCAACGCCATTGTCCAACACTGCTTCGAGATCCCCACTTCGAGCCACCACTTCCATCGCAACCCACTCGTGACCAACGCCACTCCTCGTCATCTGCCTATGGTTTCTTTTCTAGTTCACTACCGTCTCAACCCTCATTTGCTCATAGCTAGCCTTCACTTCATTCTATCTACTAGGTTCTTTGCTGTCTCCATCTGCCATTGCATCCAATGCTGTTTGGACAATGATTTCAACACTAGTCCCTTGCATTTAGTTGTATATAATGTATATCAATTTTATTACATTGATTCTCTACTTTTTTTTATTGTTTATGGCATATCCAAAAATTTTTAAAAATATCATACAGTAGCATACACATTATTAAGAGAGAGAAAAAAAATTGTGCTTTCCTATTTTTGCTTTTTTTTTTAATTTGGATTTTAAAAAACAAATCAAAACAAAAAAATAAACAAATCAAAAAAGCAAAACAAAAAGTTGCTCAAAAAATACGACTCAAAAAGAAAAAAGCAAGCTAATTGATTTACTAGTTGTAGTCCTTTTAAGCAAATATTAATTTAAAAAAAAAAATATTTCTCTTTGGTTCAATTTAATCAAGAAAAAAGAAAAAAACTCAAATAAAAATAAACTTGTTCGATTTTTAGAATTTTGTTCCTATATTGTGAGTGTTAAGTAATAATTTGCACTTACTTCAAATAACTTGCTTTATCTTGACACTTCCCTAACACCACGAACAATTCATATAACTCTTAAAGATATACCAAGCGCCTCTTATAACTACACCAAGCACGATTCATTACCACGATAGTTTGTCTTTCCCTTTCCTTAATTATCTCTAGACTATGTTGAGAATGTTCATTGTCCTTCTAAGCGAGTTATTTTGCAACTATAGAACTTTGATGGTTGCGCTAGTCCTGAATTATTTCTTGATTAGCTCAATGATCTTGAATGGTTCATTGACTTTCACAATACGAGTGACTCCCGTCATGATTGTCATGCTAATATGTCACTTCTCATATGCTCGGTAATACCATTTTGGTAATATTGATCATTTAGATCAATATCGAGTCATTTTGTGATGAGATGAAACGAATATTAAGTAATAGATACACCCTTTATTATTATCGAACCAAGTTGCTAAATTAATTCTTTTTAAACTATAGGCAATATATGTTAGCAAATATGTAGCCCACTTCAAAGTGATATTGTAAGGTTTATATTTATGAAGCTTTCCATGTCACAACATCTAGGTTTCTCAAATTTGAATCATGAAATCACACATGACAACATTCTCGCACCCCAAGCCTTAGATGAAACTTACCAGCCAGCCAATCTATAGGACATATCCTTCCGTTTTTCCCGATCATGACAATCTCGTACCTCAATCCTTAGATGAAACTTACCAACAAGCCAATCTATGGGACATATCCTTTTGTTTTATCCAATCATGTCATACGCTAGGCCTACCACCCAATCCCAACAATCACTTCCCAAGTCTAGTCGAGTCAGTCCTGACAGAAAAAATGAGGATTATTGAGCCTATTTCATTTCATATCCTGAATAGTGAGAATGAGAGTTTTGAGAATTATCTCGTATTCCCTTACACGTCTTCGACATAGCTGACCATAATATAATTAAGAAATTACCTTCAACATTGCCACAAGCCAGTCATTCCACATATCTTCGCCTTTGTACCGAAATTGTTATTGCCTACTCCTATGAACAAATTTACCGGTAACGTTGGTGTTACCTCAATTAAGTGAAATTTGCCAAGTTGCTACATTTCTTTTCAAGGACATTGTTGATTGCATACTTTTCCTAAGGCCATTCGATTGTTGCATACTAATTACCATCACATTATATTGGCTCGAACTCTATTGCTTCTTTACCTAATTTTCATGTTAAGATAAAACATAGAATTTACTTAAATAATAAAATTATGAGCTTGCTTTTGAGACACAATTTAGGCACAGATGCATTCGCGTTGATTTTTATGCCTTATTACGATTTTCTTTTATACGATTTTCGAAACATGTAAAGAAAAAAATTATCACTCGAAACTAATCCATTTGACGGGCCATCACACTTAACTGAAAGTTTTGTTTTCACTATAACAGAATTGTTTCCTTGTCAGGACACATTCAAACCACCAGTTTTGCATGCATTTATTTTTGAACGTCAATTTATCGTGCTCATGTGAATTTTGTGGTAATATTTGTGGCTGAGTTGCACAATTTTATTTTATTTTCAAGTTCTTTATCACTATAAGATTCGGAGGAGAGATTGTCCTCTTGGTCAGATCATATCGATCTTAGCATGAGGGTAGATTCGATTGTCATCATATGATTTCGTTATTTGGTCCAAAAGAAAAATGGCTCTTTGGTTAAAAAGTGGCAGTATATCTCATCAAAGTCAAATTCTCTCAATTGAGGAGAAATGATGAAAATCCTAGAAGATATATTATACAAAAGCCTTTCCAAATTGGATGTGTAACCAGGGTTTTAGACTCTCTAGTCTACTAATAAATTCTTTAATATTTTGTTAAATTCTCTAGTATTTTGTTAGATGTTTCTTACCTAAATTAGCCTAGTTATAAACCTATATAAAGGATTTTATGCTTTTTAATAAGACACAACTTTGATATGAAATAAATTGATACTCTAAAGTATCACTATTCTCTCCCTATTCTCTTTCTTCTCTCTTCCTCTTTCTTTTCTCAATCTTTTTCTTGTTCGATTGTGTTCGTTAACAGAATTTCATGACTTACAGAGTTACCAGCAGAAGCCAAGAAATAACGACCAAGGTAAGGGCAGACAGCAAGAACCATCCCTGGCCAGATGGTTGAATAAGCCAATCGCAAGTGCCATGCTTCCGTTTCTTCAAGTTTGATCCCATCAGAGCTATTATCCCCTGGGCTGCTGCAGAGACTGCTGCTAGAAAGTTGTTCGGCTGCATAACCACCAACATCACAAAAAAGTGAACTCCGTTGGGACGATGAACCAGCCTTTGAATATAGCATGATGGCACTGCTCTCTGAATTTCGCATATGTTCAAGGCAGAGAACCACCAAACGGCCTTTCGTGCTGTTTAAATCCATACAGGAACACTTGTGAAGACATAAACACAATACAAGAATATAAACGACAAATAACTATATCAGGATTTAGATAAACGGACGTATAGAACTCTTTTTAAGTGTTAGAAAAACAGTGTAGCATGAACAAAATAAGGTTGTAACAAACATATTAAACCTCTCAGCTTCTCCACTGGGCATTATAGCTGGACCAGCTGATTGACTAGTTCCAATCACCAAAACACGTTCATCTCCAACCTTTACTAACTCCATGCATTTTCCAATCTCCTCAGGTTCAAATTTGAAAGATGACAACACTGACCCACTCAAAGGATCTATGCAACAAACATCGGATGAACATGATTCGTCATCTAATTCAGTCCTCATGACAATCAACAACCTACTTTCGCTATGATATAAAACTTTCCTTGGAGTGCCACCAAGAGGAAACTTTTGCACATTAAGCCTCTTACTTGGCACCATTTCCACCTGAGATAATTAATCAGCGTCATGATGTGAAGTGTTAATGACATGAAATTCGTTAACAAAAGGCATTTAAAATAAGCTAAGAGACACAAAACCACTCATCAAGGCTTCTCTTACAAACGTAAACAAAAATGTAACTTCTGTTCAATAAAAAACTTACATTATGCCCAGCGGTATTAGTATAAATGCTGCAACTGCAAAACTCTTTGAGAGCAATAGGTATAGGTTCTACAACCAGATAATTCCAAATGTTTAAGTTTTGAGTTAAATTCGGCTTGATTTAAAAGTTTGCTGCATAGTCTACTATAAAATGAAAAACTTCAAACTCCAACCGAGCAGTAACAATCTCTACCAATGCACACATCATGCTATTCTGAGATTTTACCGAGGTTGCAGCGTTAGTGAGGCTATCAAAACTGTGCACAGACAGTAAAAAGGTCTTGATTTAGGATAAGTCAGCGGAATGTGCTGCAATTTTGTAACATGAAGCAATATCGTGCTTCCATTTTACCTTCAATGTGGTGTAAATCATTTACGTGTAAAATGTGTGCCTGTTTGCCAGTCTCCTGACTATGGTAGTGAGGTAAGTCAAATCAAGGCAGCAAGGAACTACTTGCATTCAACAAGGTAGCTTATCTTATCGAGAAAGATGTGTGTGATTTCTCTATAGTATAATAGAAAAATTCAGGGCTTGAATCAGTTGGAATCTGCATGCTACCAATCTTGTCCTTTTGAACCTCAATTTGTCATCTATTGATTTGACATGAAATTCTACCAGGTCATTTCATGTACGTACATTAACGTGAGAACAAGAATACACCTCAAAATATGAAGAGGATAAAAATTGTTTCAAGCCTAATGTATGAATACTATTTCCTGAATTTCAGGATCTTATGGAAAAAGATTCCCAGTAAAACTATGGTTCAATTAGCATGAACAGAGAAAGAACAGTAATTTCCACCTTTTGAAAGTGGTATCACGAGTGTTAATAATTTAAAAGCTCTTCTTGAAAGAGTTGACCAGGGAGTGAAATGCAACATAGAGTAGCAGACCAAGGGATGAGCTACCTAGCAGGCATATCACCTCACAACCATGGAAAGGCTTTTAAAGGAATAGGGGCAGTTTTGATGCTGAGCTCTACTTCCATCGATATAGGCTCTAGTAGATCTGCCTAACTGGCCCAACTTTCTTCAGGAAGCAACCTCTCGCTTGGAATCGTGATCAAAGGAGAATTAGAAGAAAAAAGTTTGTCAAGAGCAGAAACGCTCCTCTAATATTTCTCTGTAGAGTCTCTGTAGGATACTTGGCCAAAGCAGACAAAGGAAGTATTCACAGTAAAATCAGCTGGGATTTGCATCAGTCTTTCATGAGAAGATATTTTCACATGCTACCTACAAGTCATTCATGTGACACTATTATCATTTTCTTGTATAAAACAGCTTTAATCTACTCTATCCTTGCATATTTTGCAACAGAAACTACAAAATTTTTAGCACTCTTAATTTTCCCAAATCCTAAGGATATTACAAGGGAGTACATCTTCTATATTTCAGTCTTATCATTTTCTCTCCATGGTCGGTGTGAAGATATCTATATATTCCTCTCAATATTCAGTCAGAGATGATACACTCTGGGAGACGTGCACTCTTTCTGGGAAAATATGACACCAAATATAGTTGTAAAAGGTGGAAAAAAAAGAAGAGACAAAAGTATTCAGTATCACTAATTGGATAAGAAAAATTGTTATTACCAAATGAAGACTGTTCTCTGCAACAAATAGAACTCCTCTGGGGCATTCAATTGAGGACACAGGAGTGAGATGAGTGGAAGGTTGAAAGGAAATTGATGTATAGGATAGACTGTGCCTAGCAGTCTGCAATAACCAAGGTCTATCGCTGAGAGCAATCATATCAGCATCAAGGGAATCACTCAATGGAACCAAGAAAACTGGGGTGATACCAATACGTCGCACTGCAATAAGCTCAAGACTAACTGGAAAGTCTCCCTTAGCCATCCCAGATGAATTGGACGTAAAAATTAGTGGGACTCTATAGTTTGGATATATGGGTTTCGATGAGGTGTGGGAATTTACCAAGCAGGAACCAGCAAACATTTGATGACTGGGTGACTCTGTAGAGGAAACTGCAGAGTCAACAGGCCACTCAAACCTAAGTAGCATCCCATTCCTTAATCCAGAAAGAACATACAGACGATCAACTAAGACAAGCCTTACATCTTGAGGAACACAGCCACTAATAGCAGTTCCCACACTGTTGGTTAATGAAATGATCCCCGTAGCAAGAACTTTCAGGCCCTTATCAGGTGCGAAGGATACGACTTCTACTGAAGGCTTATGGGTACCAATAACGAATATATTATCGACATTAATTTCAGCTGGTATGGCGTTATTAGCATAATTCATCGGAGAGTGCTTCAGGCATTTTTGAGGTATGGAAATACAAGACAACTCATTCTGCAATCTTACACACTGCATCTGAAATACTTCATGATGATAAGCCGATAAAGATCTAACACCAAGAATGAATAATAAGTATGGACTGGAAGTCGCTACGACAATCAAATTGCATCCAACCGCTCCAAGGCTTAGAGTCATATTATCAGGGAACCATGACGTGCATACCGGAGATGACAAAGGAACACCTTCTGGATGCACAGCTCTAACAGGCACACAAAGTCTAATTCCACATTGGTGAATCTGGACCATCACGCCATCAGCCACGAGGCCACATGCCAAAGTACAGACATCGGGCTGAAAACCAACTGAATCAGTCACATCAGTGAAGCTTAGACCGACGGAAAGTACTCTCGACTCTTCAACAAATGATAGCACAAGAAAAGAATGATAAGGATCAGAAACTTTCATTTTAACTGTCCAAGTACCAGTTACACAATGATAAATAGAACTAGTTTTCAATAACTTCTCCACACTGATACCACTCCGAATGACTCGTAAGGTCCCCTCGGGTGCCATCCCAGAGCAGGCAAACATTTGATCATGTTTTTCATCAGGGTGATCAACAACTGACATATCCAAGATTGGTGCAACGCTTTGAATCGGACTTCTGTACTGTAGTAATCCATCTTCCAATTTTAAGACCATTCCATCAGCCATGTCAACAATTGCAGCCAAAAACCCACCCTCAACCCATAACAGGGCTTTAGATGGTGGGCCTCTGTAAAGACAATCAGATAGATTTACTCTAAGGCTATTAGACTCAAAAAAAACTTGAATCATATAGAGTTCTCCAGTATCTGCACTGAAAATCATCCTAGGGTTAGTTAAGTTACCAGGTTCCCAACTCCATGAGCAGACATAATTGGAACCTGGTTTTGAGCTATAATCATCAACATTCATGGGATCATCATTTTTATTCATGTCACTAAGCTCCAACAAGGCTGAGGCAGCAACACTATAGATTCCTTCTTCATCCATAATATCAGGTATTCTAATAGTGTGTTCAACAAAACTATGTTCCTCCGCTAAAGGAGGTGTAAAATTTAAGCTTATTCTGTAGACACAACAAGGGTTATGAACATCCCTAAAATCCATTAAGAGAGCATCGCCAGCCCTGAACAGGAAGGCACATCCATGAGAATTAGGGACTTCAACTATATGATGTGCTAGGGGTCCAGCTTCAGCAAACTGATATATTACATGGACGGCTTGTTTGACAATATTCCATTCCAATAACAAAAGCTCATTCCGGTAAAAGGATCCCCTCCTGCAGAACAAGAACTTTGCCTTTAAGGATATCAAATGAACTTGTAAAGAAGATGAAAATTATGTCGAACACACCCAAACAATAAGAGAACAAGATTATAACATGGACAATACAAAAATGTTTTGACATTCTCAATGCGGATAGTTATCACACCTATTCAGAAGAATGGCTAACACAGGGTTTTGCTCTTCACTTAATTGATGGTAATCTTTTGAGATGAAGCACATGCTCCATATAGTACCAGAAATATTAGCAAAACCACTAGCAGTTGTCAAGCTGCCTTCATTTTCAGGAGGACAAAAGATTCTCTGTAACCAACACATGTAAAGGACTTATCAGAAAGTTCATTGTCATATCCAATCAACAATTTTGAGCTTTTAAAGGATTGCAAAAATAAAAAACCCCAGAAACTGAGGGCATGAACAGATTTAACCTTATCAATGATATCGCCACCAGCAGACATTGAGATTGAGAAAATAGCCAACCTGTCTTCATATGCACTAGCAGCAACATAACAGCCACTATAGAGAGCAAAGCAATAAAGAACCTCCATGAATAACAATTCCACGAGCTCTGAGTGATAGCAGAGTGACATTTATTGCAGAGAAGAAAAACTGATATATTGAGATTTTAGTAAGAAAGCAACTCGCCTGGAATCAACAGCTAACATCCTTCCAAGATGATATCTTGAGTTTCCAGGAGAGGAAAGTTGAATGTGGGTCAACGGGAAAAACCTAGAGAAACAAAGCCACTGCTCACTCATGTATCCAGGCTGAAATAAACTCAAACCAGCAAGAAAATAAATCAAAAAATCTTTCTTTTAATGCAAAGAAAAAAGAAAGTGATACTTATTACTAAAGAAAACCTGTGCATTTCGTTGCAAAAGGAGAGAAATGATAGGTTCCCTGAATCAGAAAGGACTACCAATATATCCTTCCCCAGCAACTACAAAATAACAAGAGCACGTAATCCCTGATCATGTACAGTTCCCAAGTATGAATTTAGCAAAAATAGATAACAAAATAAACCTTCGGACTTTGTGCTTGAAACCTCTCGTTCCATGGGAGAACAGCAAGATCTTTTATAGTGCCAAACACAGATTGGTCAGAAATAGATTGAACAATCCCATCGTTGTCAATTATCACCATCTCTATGGATGTCTCCTGAAACAAGGTTTCTTAGTAGCATCAGATTTACATCTTGCATGGCAATGAAATAGAAAATGTGCTCATGTCCACAAGCAAAGAGTTGCATTCATCTAAGTCAGACATAATTGAATACAATCTTCTATCTCACCACATGTCCAATTAGTAACAGATTACTGTTAATGTAGCTTCCCCTTTCAACATTCTAATCCTATATTATTTTCTTCAATCAAAAAAAAAACACAAATTAAAGAAAACCCACACTGGTTCATTAATTTTTTTCATCTCTTACATACACATAAAATAAATAATACCACATGCAGATGGATATCCACATACTTATACACTTGAATCATCGGCAGCAGTTAGGAGCACAGGAATTAAGTTTCCAATATCTTAAACTGCCCACAATCCAAATAGACGAATTTTTTTAACGTGATGCGTGAACTGGGCAACCAATTAAAATGAAAATGGGAGAATGAACGTAGAGAAGACCTTGCCGAAAATGACATCGTCGGAGGAAGAGGACCGGAAGTTGCCGCGAACGACTTGAAGAACGACGCTGCTTGTGAGTACTGTTTTGGCCAAATAAAAAGCGGCGGAGTTACTGTCGGAGGATGATCGTGATTTGCTACTACTGTAATTGTTGGTTGCCCCTGATGTCGATGATGATGAAGATTCTTCCTCCGAAACTGCCATTTTTTCCTCCTTTTTGGTGCTCCGATGAGAAGTAGTGGATAGGACAAGGGTTTCATTGAAAGTTCGGTGTAAATATAGAGCATGTTTCACCCCCATTTTTATTTTATTTTATTTTATGTTTTGCTAAATAATGCATTTTAGATGAAAAATGTATACTTAAAAATAATGAAAAATTTTGAATTTGCATATAATATTATTTTATTTAATAATGAGAATTGATAATAAGACAAAGAAAAATATATTTTGAAAATAATGGGTACCAAATAATGACATAGATTTGCTAAGAAAATATATTTTAAAAATAATGAGTACCAAACGAGAGCATAGATTTGTTATTTGGTATTCGAACGATTAAAGTCAAACGACTAGAGAAGCTCCATTAATTTTGATATATTTTTAGAAAGTAGATTTTTTTAGAATATGTAAAATTTCGAGAATAAGTGGTTAAACATAGAAAAAATTATAAATGTTATGAAAATACAAAGGGAAGTTAGAAAGATCATTGGAATATATAAATAAAATAATAAAAAAATATTACAATAAATAGAATAACAATAAAAGATGAGAAATATGGTTGTTGATGTAGTAACGGTACTGGAAGACTTGGAAGCCCGTGTTGCACACAATTTATTTAACACAAATTCATCCTTTGTGGTGCAATAAGACTAATAGCGTTTGTTTCTCATGATACAACGGTTGAAAGTAGTTGATTAGAACATTGTCACTGTATTATGCGGATTGAAGGTGTGTTTGAGCCACATTATTTTATAAGAATTTAGTAAATTGATGGAGAATGTGTAGTTGAAAAAGAAGGAAAAGTTATTGATGTGATAAAAAATATTATTTTATTAAAAAATGTGTGGTTGAAAATGAGTAGAAGAATGAAAATGAAAATTTTAATGTATACCAAACGGGGGCTCAATACTTACACTTCTATAACCAAGTTAGAATAAAATTTTATAAACTATGAAGAACGAGATTCTTAAAAACAAAGTGAGAAAATAAAACTCTCAAATTTTTGTGTATGGAATGAGGAGGAGAACATCTCCTTGTATAGTATTGGATGAGGGAGTTTCAATTTCTTATTTTTTTCATTAATAAAAAAAATGTTACAATAGTCATTAGGGTTTTGTAACCACCAATTTAATTGAAAATTAACTAGAAAGTTGAACGCCAATGTTGCTATAAAGCTGGAGGTTGGCTTCATCATTGATAGAGTTGTCATTCGAAATGAATACGAAGTGGTGTTAGCTGTGTGGTCAAAGAGAATAGTACATTATTCCTAGTTGAGACTATGAAAGCTATTGCAATACGAGAAGAGCTACTCTTTGCCATATAGTGTGATTTCAAATTGATTTCGTGGAAAGGTACTCTTCGAATGGTGCAAAGCCTCAAGTTGAAATTTCAGTTCATTCAAAATGCGATTGTGCTCATGAACTTTCTTCTTTATTTTCGGATGGTTGTAGTTCGTGTTTCTCTATTCCTCGGGAGCGAAATAGAGTAGTCCACAAAGCAGCAGTTAAAAAAAAAAAAAATTCAAAAATTCTCCATTTAGAAGTTGATTTGATTGAATTCCACTTATCTTTTTTGCCGATTGATAGCTACAATGAGTTAATGAAGTGTAGTTCAATTGTCAGACAACGAAATTGAGTTCTTAAATATATCCTTCTATATCCTTTTCTTCATAGAAAAGTAGCTTGATGATTTTGTTTAAAACGACAAAATTTTTCATCATGTCTAAATTTTTTATAGCTACAACAATGTGGTTTTCCTTCAACCAATAATCATTTTCCAAATGACTTTTCTTTTACAAACACCACATAGAGGATACTTGTCATTATTATCAATTTATTTTAAACCAAAAATCATTTTCCAAATGACTTCTCCTTTTACAAACACCACATAGAGGATACTTGTCGCTATTATCAATTTATTTTCCTAGAGTTTCTTTATTTTCAGAATTTCGTTTAAATCTTCTCCCACATTCTTTGGATTTCTGAAACCATATATTAACTATAAATTGAAAAGGGTTTTTTGTGTCCATTTCATAGTGTCTTTCCATTCTTTTTTCATGAGCTTCCAATAAACTCATTAATTCTGCAATTGTTAATTTATCTATATATATAGTCCTCAATAGCTACAATAATTGGATCATATTTTTTTGTGTAAGTAATTAATATTTTCCAACAACTTTCTTTTCAATAACATTATCTCCATAAGATTTTAGTTGATTTATTATTTCATCTATTTTTGAATAATAATCTTTCTCGGTTTCAGAATCATTCATTTTTAGATTTTCAAAGTTCATTCTAAAAGTTTGAGATGGCAAGTACGTGCCTTGTCATTGTCGTAGAACTCCTGGTTCAGTTTATCCCAAGCTTCTTTTCCTTTTTTAGCTTATATGATTCTCGAAAAATATGTATCCGTCAAGCTCACTTGTAGAGCAAGTAGTGCTAGAGAATTTTTTTTGTCGATTCTCTTTAAGTTTCTTCTTTTTTGCAGTTGTTAGAGTGGAAATTTCATCTAAGTTAATATACCCGTCATTGATGACATCCCATAAATTTTGCTCACAAAAATTGGTCTTCATTTTAATGGACTAGAAATCGTAGTTGCCTCCATTAAATATTGGGATAGGAATTGATGAATGGAAATCATCTGCCATAGTATATGCTTAAGCCCAATATCAATCGAACAAAACTCTGATACTACTAATGATATTTTATAGCTGGTAAGATAAATAAATTAATTTCGATAGAATTGGTTAAGTGGATTTTATGTGGGATAGATTTTTTAGATATAGAAATGGTGGGGAGATACTTTAATGAACCAGATAGTTAGAGGAAGAATTTATAATTTACTAAAATGGGCTTATTACAATGAAATTGATGGAAGTTTTTTTTTTTTTTTGGGCTTTCTCGATTATTACATTTGAATCCACTACCTCCTATTTACAGGCATACAAAGACGGTAGAATCAATTCTAGATTTTTTTTATTTTTTTTTCATTATTTTATGGGCGTGTTCGGTAGATATTAAAATCGGATTAAAATTGAAAAACTAGCCATTATTGTTGACTTTTATTAGACGAGTGAGACTAATAACAGTTATATTTTCAATTTTAATCGGTACCAAATGAGCTCTATATTTTGATTTTGCTTGCATCCCAAGAATCTCTAGTGAATTCTAGAAAATTCTTATAACCCATGAACTTTTCTTGTTTCCTAAGTTAGTCTAGAAAATTCTAGAAATATGCAATAATGTAATAAGACTTCCTTGTCCGACTCCTAAAAGTCTTTTACACCTCTTTGATCATACATACCGATTCCTTGAGGCCTATTAGCGATTAACTTATAGAGGCGGGAGAGAGATTACGGTTTACATTGATAGCTTCAATGGTGGTTTGAGGTTTCCAATTCACATGTTCATCGTGTCATTCTTGAACAAGTATGAGATTTCGCCTATATATCGAGATAGTCCCAAATGCTTGTCTAATGCTAACTCATTTTTCTGTTTGTGTCTAGAAAATCAAAACCTTATTCTTTTAGACTTTTTAAGCTCGTATAGGAGATGACATGGTTAAGAGATTGTAAACAGTTATTTCACCTTTCATATTATTTCAGATTTTAGCATCCTTTACTACCCCTCTTCAAATAACGATTTGAAAGGTAGGTTTTCTGTTTGTACGTCCTCATGACAGAATTTCTTTTTGGATTGAGGAAATCTAAGGTTTTCCATCTTCAACCGTCGATATCTATTTCAGGCACTCTAAAAAATTAGTTGAAAGTCATGATTTGGTTGGAGTTGTTGCACGAGAAAATGGATAGTGCTCTTACTAACCAAAATGTTTGTCTATCGAGATCAGCCATCCCAGGGGTAGACTTTTACCTTCTTCGTATATTTATTGATTTTTCCTTCTTTTTTTTTATCTCTTTGTTATTTCTATGATTGTAACTTTGTCATGTTATTATTTGAAGTAATAGATTTTGATCATGCAGCTGTTGAGATAGAACAATTGGCAGCGGCAATATAATTGAAGAGTAAAAAACAAAGGAATCATATTGCGGTTTCCATGTTGGTTCAAGACTCACTCTCCCTTGCACTATACTGTCCACTAACACAACTATTAATTGATAAGTGCATTTTGTGCACTTAACCGAGCCGTAATAATAAGGTTTATACTGTCAAAATATTGATTTCTAAGCATTTTGCAAATAATGGAATTAAAAATAGAGGAAATCTAAAGTTTGAGGACTAAAGTGCAATATCTTATAGTTGATTCAAACCACAAAATGATGATTGAAGATCAATATGATCAATTAGACGGAACAAAAATTCAAATGAGTGAATTATAATCAAAGTGTTTTTACAAATCAGTTTTTAGCTGTACAAGTTATGCTCCATATTTCTTGTCTCTGATTGAGACCTATTTTTGACATGTCAAATGTTCGAATTGGAAAATTGATATTTTAAGAAGAATTGTAGCCCGTTGAGTTGGTTATTCAATACACTTTGAATCACCTCAATCCAATATCGAAAAAAAAAAGTTATCACAAAGACAATAAAGTTAAAAATCTGGAAAATAAAAAAATAGCTTGAGTATTAATTGGGCGACCACCAAGGCAAATCACGGAATAGATTTTTTCGTTTTTCAGATTTTCACTTCTACAAGGAATCTTCTTCTTGGGATTTTATTTGGACGAATTTCGGAGATCTTGGAACTCTTTTTAGCGGAGTAAAAATACAAATTGCTAACTTCAAATTAGGGTTGAACAATTGATTGCTTGGAGAGGCGAAGTACAAAGACAAATTTGAATCACCTGAACTCCGGATGATGAATTAATTTTTTTTTTTGCTTTTGTTTTCTTTCCCTTAGCATGTTAGGCTAAATTAGCTTTGTGCAAAGATTATGATGAAACTTGTATCATGAACCTTTAATTCTTGATTTTATTTCTTTTGACATTTAAAGTACGTTTTTTATTTTTATTTTTGAATGGTTATCATGGATTTATTATTCTCTACAATTATATGCACAATAGTTGAACGAGTATTGTGACTTGTTTTACCTTCGAGTGATTGAAAATAAGTTAGACATAATGTTTCGTAGAGTCCGATAGATGATTGAAATATAACGCTATACCCTATGTGATATTTAATTATTTACAAATCCTTAATGCATTCTTGTATGTTCGTATCCTTCATAAAAGTATAGTTGGGTCACATATAAGGATATGTTTAATTCTAATTAAGAGAGATTGTTTTAAACAAATTAGGAATATTATCGATCTTCATAATTGAATCGTGTTGTTCAATTATAAGATGCGGAGTTAAAATGGATTGATATAAGGGGATTTAGACTTCTTGTGCATTTTACATCCCATATTCTAATCACACTTGCATTAACTACAACTTTGCAATGATTTTATTTTATTTAGATCTTGCATTCATATGTAAATTAATTGGTTACAATTTAGTTATAGAAAAATCACAAAATTCCATTGTTTCGATTAAGGCTAAGTCACTTCGGACTTGAATCAATACAATCTCTATGGATACAATACTTGGATTCAAAATCATTTTATTACTTGTTAACGATCCCGCACTTGCAGTATTACAAACAAAAAATATTTTCATAGCAAGGATTTATGTCATTGCTGAGGATTGTATTTGAGTTTATTTTCATTTACCTTGGCACTAATTCGATCATTTTTTACTTTTTATTTAATTTGTCTATTTCAATTTATTTGAGTGCTCGTATTGCTTATCATTCAAGATTGTTCTGCAAAGTTAGAGACACAATGAACTAATACCAATTGATCTAAAAATGAAACATACTTTTCATCGTAGGCGAAGAGAAAAACAATAACAAAAGACCAAAAACAATAACAAGAGATGATCAATGAACAAAATAACCTAGTTATTCAAGTAAATGAAGCAATGGTTTCATATGAAGGAAATATGCTAGTTAGGGATTTCATAACTCCGCAAATCATTCAGAGCCAATCTAGCATCGTTTATACTCCGTTTGGACAGCAAAATTTTTAGTTGAAGACCAACGTCATCTATTTCTTTTAGAATAGACATCAATTTTATGGCGGGCATATGGGAATCCACACGCGCATCTCTCGATTTCTGGAGATATGTTAACACTTCAAATATCAAAGGATTTTAGATGATACTATCAAGTTGAAATTATTTTCACATACTCTACATTATATAGCTCTTGAATGGTTAGACTCACAACCTATTGCCAATATGACTACCTGGAATGACTTGGCTAAAAAAATTGCACAAAATTCTTTCTAGCGGCTAAGATAGCAAAGTTGAAGCATGACATATCCATATTTCGGCAAGAAGAAATCAAATCCTTTGATAAAACTTGGAACGTGTTCAAGAGCATGATTTGAAAATTTCCTCATCATGACATCAGTAAAGGACTCGAGTTCTAATATTTTCTATGTAGGTCTATTTCTATCTTGCAAGAGTATGGTGGACTTTTAATCCAATGGCTCCTTATTCACAAAGACAATCGATGAAACCTTGTAATTATTTGAGAGAGTAGCTACTACCATAGACATGTGAGCCTCGGATGAGTTGTTCATAAGAAGGCAACATGAGTGTATGAGGTAGATACTTATACTGCATTGTCTGCAAAAATTGACTTATTAGCTCATAACATTGAGAACATATCATTGTCAGCTAATGCAGTGAGGCCAAGCAGCCAAATTGTGAAGAATCCGAAGCAAATCATATCACATTAGATTGTCCAATTCTTATACAAGATATTGAATACTTTGGGATACCGGTTATAAGCGTTTTTTAAAATATCGATTCTAAATGTTTATAAGCGGATCGATTTTGAGTAGTTTTAGTAATAATTTTAAATCTGAACCCATACTTGAGAGTTTATTATTCTGAAAGTTTTTTGAAAGCATAAAATTACATATATGTCCCTTGATGAAATTTTTAGCTTATAGTTTCTTGTATGAATTTTTTTACTTATATATAATTTTTTATACATATAAGTTAATATTTAACTCAAAAAAATCAAATAAAGTAAAATATTTACTTAAAACTCTAAGTTAGTGTTGACACCCTAAAAATGCAACCCAAGATTAAAGGCTCAAAGTGAGAAACCCAATTAGGAAGTCCAAGATAAAGGCCCAGGAAGAACCATCGATGAATATAATAGAAGCCCAAAAACAAGGAGGCATCATCGCCCAAACTTGCAAGACGCCCATAAGCTGAATGAATGAAGGGCCATATGATCGCCCCAGAGCGACGATCCCATTATAGCCCAAACCTTCAAGTCGCCCAAGGTTGGGCACATCTAAAGCATTATGGTTAACCAATCCAGCAATTATGGAAGCAGTTATTAGACGAATTCAACACGTCTCACAATTTAAAGATAGGCAGTTAAAAGGCAAGAGTGATGACAATGGTTATGAGATAACTTCTCCCCAACAAGTCGGTCATTATGAAGAAAGTGGATAAGTTACAAAGTAATTGGGCAGTTCCGAGCAGTTTTATCATTCAGCAGTCACTAAGAGAATATAAAAGGAAGTAAAGACATAGAGAAAAAGACCCCGAATTAAAAAAACTCTCAACAGAGAATATGTAATTTTTATTTCCTAATTTAACTTTAAAATTCTTCTTTCAGTACTCGTGTGCTTGCACTCCTTGGAAGCATTTTGTCTGTTTTCAATTGTACATCTTCGCTAATAAATACACCCCTTTTTAGGACTTTATCTCAAGATGTATGTTCCTTACACAATCGTTTGATCATTTTTAATTGTTAGCGAACTAAAACAACGCGAAACAATTTGGCACGCCCAGTGGGACAGTGGTATTTTGTAAGTGAAGATACAAAAAGTAAGACATTATGCCACATAGGAATTCTGATAAAGAACCAGCAAGTCAAGGAGTAGTCCAGTCTGTAATCAAACAATATGAGGAGCAACAACACTCTCCACGAA
>CAIGRO010037528.1:0-15200 GCA_903798355.1 Fraxinus baroniana | reverse complement strand
AATTTTTAAACACCTGATTTTTTATAATTTACCTTAATTTACCTGGTTTTACTCTTTGTTATAGTTTTGCTTTCATCATCATTTGTTTTGTTAGTTGTTTGACTATTTTGTTGATTTGAAAAAGTTAAATGATCAAGTTGAATTGGAAGTTGGAACAAACCCCTTGGTCAAAAAATTCAATAGAGATTGATGAAACAGAAGCGTTATAATAATTGGGTTAAACGTATAAAGGGTGCATGGACCCTGGTCAATTTGAGCATAACCTNCTTGGTCAAAAAATTCAATAGAGATTGATGAAACAGAAGCGTTATAATAATTGGGTTAAACGTATAAAGGGTGCATGGACCCTGGTCAATTTGAGCATAACCTACGGTTTACCTCCGCCAGTTACTGAGGGGCTGGTGGCTAGTGGTCCAGAATATAGTTTGGCGTAAGCTGGAAATCTGGATATAAAAAAAAATAAAAAATAAATAAATAATTGGGTTAAACGCGTGACTTGTAAACAGAACTGGAAATATGACAACGCGTGATTTCTACATTTTTATTTTCGTACCGAAAAAAAAAAAAAAACTGAAAATTCAAGAAAAAATTTCAAGTACGAAAAAGAAAAAAATCAATTCTTGATTACGTACCAACACGCCTCTGGGATTTCTGCCAGAAATCTGATAATTGTTTGCTCCCATTCCTTTCCCATTGCACGCCCACACAACTGGGTCATCTTCAGGTTTCCGATTTGACACAGTAAGATAAGTAGCAGGGGGGAGAGTGAGAGATGACGTCACTCTCTTGTGTGGCTGCTCTGTCCACTGTCCCATCACAAAGCAACAGAGTGTTGTTTTCTCCATTTCGTGCTTCGAATTTTCCTCAACTGTTTCACACTCGGTTAGCTACTCATTTTCTCTATTCTACGTGTTAGATTTCATTTTTTAACTTGATAATTTCTTCGAGGTAAATGATAGAACAGAAAGGGGCATGCCAAATAAATGTTTGTTTATACGCTTGCTTTCGTTCTTTGATTTGGAAGTTGGAAATAAAGAAGATAATGGATTTAACATAAGAAAATTTAGCTTTCTTCTGATGTATAAATGATAATATCCATTTCTGAACCCTCTATGATTTTCCCAGTTTTGAAATAAGTTTACACATTTATCTGTCCCACTTATAAATTATGGATATTGGTTTTGGGGAACTTTATGCTCTTGATTACAAGGGAGGGGAGTTAGACTATCTATGTAGTTGGTCTTTTGGCTTGATTATTATTGGGGTTCGTCTTATGTTGACATACTAGTTGCATTGTAATGCCAGAGGTGCCTTCACTTCCCTTCAAAAGTTAAACCCTTGTGGAAGAGCTTACATAATGGAATTTTATACTGGTGGAATCACATTTTGCTTTGTAACAACTTATCTCATATCCTAGTAGATAGCAACTGGAGATGGTAGAGAAATGCATTTGCGTAAGTAGAATCAGAAAATAAATGAAATCAGAGTCTAACAGTTAATATGCTCCTCCTTGAACTGTTTGTGCCCCTTTTCAGGAAAAAGGGATTCATGTAGCTCATCCCGCGTTAATCAGAAATAAGTCTTTAACTTGTATGAAATCCTTTTAATCTACTTAAAATTTTATTGTACCTACAACTTTTAAGAACATAACTGAGAGAACAGGTGTAATTGTGCCATGTCATCATCTAGCATTTGATTGTTGACAATGATTTTGTCGTGACTTCATGCCTTTTTCCATCTTGTAGCTCGTGCATGGCTGGTGTTAAAAGCAGTTACGCAGATTCTGGCATAAAGAAGGATGTCAATGTCGGGACAATTGATGTGGTGGCTGATGTTAAGACTGAGCGAGTATGGCCCGGAGATATATTTCGATTTTGTGTTCTTTTATATTTAAGATACGATGCAACTCTGGTAGCTTTGGAAAGTAGGTGTCACTTACACATATCCATTGCCAGATTGTAGTATTAGGAGGCAGCGGTTTTGTCGGTTCTGCAATATGCAAGGCTGCCGTATCAAAGGGTATTGAGGTCATTAGTCTTAGCAGGTGAAAGCATCTCTTGAAGAACCTGACCATTTGATTTCAATTTCTTATATCAGTAAAGTCTTAATTTTGTTATCAGGCTAAATTATTTTTTTAAAGGAGTTCTGGTAATTGATTCATTGTCTCATACTTCTAATACCTGCCTTCTCTCTCATTGTATGAAGTTGCTGATTCTAAGTTCTAATGAATGTTTATAGGTCAGGGCGTCCTTCATACACAGGTTCGTGGGTAGATCAGGTCATGTGGGTGACAGGCAGGTTCATTTCTCTATTTCTACCTTATATATATTTTTAAAGAAACTATTATGGCATGTTGGTATGAATAGGATTGGACGGTAGACAATATTCCAGCTTTTTATTCTCTTTCTTAATATTGTCACGTACGTTGAAACCATCTAGCCAACAGACCATTTGAGTTATTTATGGACCATAGGAAGCAGAATGTCTTTTTTTCTCTCTCTTTTTCTGTTTACGGTAACTCTCAGTCTCTCACTACTTAAAATACACTAAAAATTTGTCAATAAGCATCCGTTTTTTATCATCTAACTCATTTTTCAAACCAATGATTATTCATACATGTATGACTGATAGTAGCTGAATAAATCAGTATATCTGATGCCAAATACTCTTGATTATCTAGCAACTTTATGATTTACTGAAAACTCGAGATTCTATCAAAAATAGTTTTAGTTAACTTTGTAAGTGTTCTAAGAGAAACAAACGCGGGTATTTATTGAATGATTGAAATGTGGAATCAGTTGATTTATTTGAAGTGACACTGAGGATGTTTGTTTATACCAGTGGATTAGTACATAGCCTGTCTTCTTTTCCGATAATGTTCCACCTTTTTAATTAGATTGTCATTCTTTCTTTAGAAGATTACCGCATGACTCAATTGATATTCCCCATGTATGCATCAGAGTGCTGGTGGATTTTGGATAGGCAGGTTCTTTTTTAGCCTAGGCATGGGCTTCACATTACTAGAAGCAAGGTGTCCAGAATTCCTAAACCCAAAAAAGTAAATTAGATGTTATATAATAAAATCTCCAAAAACTAAAAAATTGTAGTGACCAATTCCATCTTTTTCATACTTCCACCAGATTCCTGGGAAGACTCAAGTTCTGCCAACAGAAAGATTGGAATCAACATCCTCAGCGATCAGATTATTCTTCCCTGTTGATATTACCTGGAAGAATTCTTTTTAAATCTTTGTCTCAAACAGATGAAAAAAGGTTTCTGGTCAGCTAGATACATGTTGAGATAGCCTTGCATGAGCTCATACTAAAATGCTCTGGCCTTCTTTGAGTATATATTATGAACATTATGACAATTTTGGGAGGCTTTAAAATACAAGCGTATGAATTGGAATTAAGATCTGAGCTTGATGGAAATAATTTATGATTGACTGGACATTGGTCAAAAAGGTAATACAGCAAGGAGGCCGTGAGTCAAATGCTGTATGCTTCAAGCAAAAATTCAACTGGTTCTCCAGGCTTCCTATGTTTTAAATTGGGAGAAAAACAAGCACTATAAACAAAGAATAGAGAGTAGGGAGGAAACAGAGAGAAGAAGCAGTCATATTTGTCTAATCCTCAAATCAAATATTACTTAATATCAAAAGAGATGCTCACAGCCCGGATATATGCCCTTTAGTCTTAAGAAAAATGTATCTTAATCTTCATCAAATGAATCATCAACCAAAGATAGCCTAAAGAGAGAAAAATGACTAACCTGTTTCACTTCTGATCTCAGGTGAATTACACTTAAAAAACACTTTTCTATGCTAGATGTGTTAAATTCACTACTGGTACTATTACAATATGATTTTCTACATAATTGGAATTTTTAATTATGCTGTGCTATTGCAAAATCAGAATTGAAGTTGGTAACGGAGACTATCATTGACACCTGAAAGAATCGAATTTGTAATTATGCCGAACTATAGCAAAATCAGAATTGAAGTTGGTAACAGAGACTATCATTGACGCCTGAAAGAATCACTTATTAATTGACATGCAACACTTTTTAGCTTTGGATTTATAGAGCATAGAATTTCGGGACAAAGAAATAACCTACTTAAAAATTGTGATGAATTGGTTCAGTTTTCTGTATTTAACTCATTGTGGATGTTTACCTTGCACAGATATTGTTTGATTAATCCTTGGACCTTGCAGGAGACGTTTTCTATGCAAACTGGGAGGAAGTGCTTAACGGGGCTACTGCAGTTGTTTCAACACTTGGAGGTTTTGGCAGTGAGGAACAGATGCAAAGGATTAATGGCGAGGCTAATGTTGTGGCAGTAAATGTTGCTAAAGAATTTGGTGAGACATTGTCCGTTATAAACTTAGGAGTGCCTATTTGGAATGGATTTCTATTTATGTTGCCTGTTTAAAATTTTATTCAATTTTACTTTGCATTAATTACAGTTTACTGGATAGAAATTTCTGATTACATCATTTGGCATGACTTGCATTGTGTAATTCTTTTTCGTTTCTCTGCAGGCATTCCAAAATTTATATTGATATCGGTTCATGATTATAACCTACCATCTTTTCTACTTACATCGGGTTACTTCACTGGAAAGAGGAAAGCGGAATCTGAGGTTCTATCCAAATATCCAATGTCAGGTGCCTTATTATTTTTCTAGTGTTTACTGTCAATTCTACACAAATCCGTTGATAACATGCTGGAAGTAAACTATTAGTGGGTACGGGAAGTGGTTTATTATAATTGCAGTTGATTTTGTGGGGTTTGTATATCGAGAGTAAGAGGGGAACAAGTATCTCAAAGCGAGGAAGAGAGATGAGCCCACAAATCATGTTATCAATTTTTAGAAGTGAGAGGAAGCGGATGGGTGTCCACTACAGAAAACTTGAGTGAAATAATTCAGTATAACTAAATTATTTTCCTCGTGGGTATTGAGTTAAACATTTACAACTCCAAGAAAGTCATAAAACATAACTATACAATGATCAATGATTACAAAGTTTTATTGTTGATGAAAAGAGGACATGTGCTACTCATAACTCCATACGAGTTAGAACAAGTAACGAAAACAACCAGTGAACATGAAATTACTTTAGCACAAAAGAGAGATAATATACATTGCCACAAGTTTTTTACACAATACACAGCTCAAAATATTGTTTCAAAATATAGTCCCTGAACTCAAAATATACCCTGACATGTCACACCTACATATCTCTAGCTTCACACTGATGTATCTCATTGATGTAACTTGATAGTCCTCGAAATATTACACACATGACATGGCCCTCATGAAATGATCCTCATACATTAAACACTAGTTTAATGACCTTATATTTCATAAATGAGAACAATTGAACAACTGATACCCAAATCATCAGGCTGAAACCAATACTTTGGGGATGTAAAATGTTTTGGTGCCGACACCTAGATATTTTGTTGGTATAGGTATTGATACCCATGCCCTGGGTATCAATACTTATGCATTGGTATCAATACTTGTGCTTAAAGAACTTAAGCGTTTATATTCAGACCTGGGTATTGATACACGGGGTTTGACAAGCACAAGTAGGGGCTAATTTATGTGGTTTTATCATCTTAATGCATACTAAATTGCATCATAACTTTGTAACCCCTTAATTAACAGGTTCAAGACAATAACCATGTCATTTAACAATCCAAATTATGAGGTATTCCAATTAAAATCTCGATTTCATACACAGCCTCATCAAAATAACATCTAATTATCAAGAATACCACTCTTCCCCCACCAAAATTTGCATTTTTGCTTTTAGAATATGCAAGGTCCCTATCTGGTGAGAATCCTGGTACATTATTCCTCAGGAAGTACCTCTAGAAAAAGATGAACCACCATAGCATCATGGTTGCCAATTTATGTTCAATCTCGATGTCTATGGCATTGACCAAATACACAATGCATCCCATGTGCAGTAGCCTTCTAGCTTTCTCATTGACAATCACGAGCCTTGGACGACTCCACGAATGTGAATGGCTCTTTGTTGACTGGTTGGAATGTCACCATTTTCATTCTTAAATCAATGTTAATATTTTACTTGAGTAGATCCATCCAAAACACACCATAAACTCTCATCCACAGTTCAATTAAATTTGCATATAATTCTCATTCTTCAATCTGGATTGAAAATGTCCTTAGAATCTAATCCCTCTAATGTACCTCCCCAAATTGGACTATCACGCCATAACTGTTTTATGATTTGTATGATGGTAAGCCCATTCATAAATGCATAGCATTTGATCAATATTGCTATGCTACGAGTGTTTAAAATAATAAAAAATATTACCTACAACCATTAGAGGATTGGAGTAAGGTTTCCCAATTTTTGTCTCTGTTCGTGTCATTAAGTACAAAAATTGAAATGAAAAACTAGCTGAGGTTCTCTCTCTCTCTCTCTCTGGACTCTGAGTATAGAAACACTTGCATAACATAAAATGTATTGACTACACATCATGAAACCATAACCCAAGTAGGAATGTCCACCATTCATCATCCATGTACACTGCATTCCAGGTTCCTCAGAAGCTGTGGTCCCACATGCTGACATGCAAAACAAACCTGTTGTTCTAGAACTAAATGAGGTAAAGGCTTTACAAGTAAAGACTATGCATGCTCATGCATAATATCGTGAAAATTCTGGAGCTTTCATACCTATCATCCTCATACGAGAAAATCATCATCCCATGCTCATTCTTGTCACATAACTCATGATCAAATCATTTATCACAAAATCATGCTAGTATAGCATACTATAGATCTATGTGTAGAATTCATACTAGAGATAAATCTGAGTATAGCATTCTATATTTAAATGTTCAAATCATTGTCATATAATGTGCTGGATTAAAAAATGTGGAAATGCAAATAAGTAGAACGCAAATAGATAATTTCTTGGTCAAATGAGCATGGAGGGACTGGGAAATGCCAGTCTACAAAGAACATAATCTCGCATGATTAAATAATTGGGGTTAATCACTTGTTAAGCTACGAAATCTGTTTTCAATGCACTCAAAAAAAAAAGGTGAAAGAGTCCTTTAGCTCGTGTATCTTTCTTATATTCATGGCTTTCATGTTTCAACTTCAACAGGTGTCGTTTTCAGACCAGGGTTTATATATGGGAAGAGGAAAGTTGATGGATTTGAGATCCCTCTGGATTTGATAGGGGAACCGCTTGAGAAGTTTCTGCTTGCTACAGAAAATTTTACCAAACCTTTGAACTCTCTGCCTGCCTCCGATTTACTTTTAGCCCCACCAGTTAGCGTTGACGATGTTGCCTTTGCTGTGGTAAATGCTGTCATAGATGACGACTACTTTGGCATATTCACAATTGAGCAAATCAGGGAAGCGGCAGTAGCACTTAAGGCGTGAAGTACTTTTTACATGCCAGTTTGAGATCCCTCTCATGTTCTATGTAGTCGCCCTCTTGACACAAATTCTTGACAGAGCAAAAAATTCGCAATTATAAACATTTTTTTCCTGCAAATTAGGTGTGTATGCTCATGCTTTTCGATTGGTTATCAAACCTAATTGGCCCTTTTTTTTTTTTTTGGGACAATCGAAGAGAAACTTCCATTAAGAAAAGTCATCACGCACAAAAGGCGAAATAAAGAGAGGAGCACAATCTAATTGGCATTAAGTTTTTCGTGCTCGACAGACTTGATTTGTAGAAGTTTATTTCACATAATACAAGCCTTGAAGAAATTGTTTTGAGCTTTTTCTTTCTATTAACTGGCACCTCAAAAAGGTATATTGAATAAACCATTAATTGGTTCAATTGATCCTTGTGAAATCAAGGAGAAATGCATTAAAATCTGCACTCGAAACTCCTCAATCACTTGGATTCAAACCTTGGTGCTTGTTGTGCCGTCTGATTATGCTTTTTACGCTTAAACTTGCTTCATGCTTTGTAGAATGATAATTAAAAATATCCATGGGTTCTTAATGTTAAAAAAATGGATTCTTCATTTATTGCAGAAAATCATAAGTATATCGAATAATGAGTAGAACGACTCTCGAGTATGGTGAGATTAATAATTCGTGCAATCACACATGATCTCAAGGAGAATACGAAGAAAATAGTGGTTAATAGATGCCTAATAAATATCATGAACTTCATGTTAAATTATACTGGAACATGGATCATCCAGTATACCTGAACACAATCATCGCTATTGCTACAAGTGTGTCATTGCTTTACATCACAAGCCATAAAAAATATGATTGTTTCTTGAAGAGAACGAGAAAATTTCAAAGAGATTAAAAGCCTTTTTATATAATCACATCACATTAAGAATTCAATTTTAAGTACTTGCTCGATGAAAATTAAAATTTATATTTTAATCTAAGTCAAAACCAACAATTAATTTTAACATCACATGTCATGGAATCCACAACTTTTCAACCACACATTTCATCAACTTTTATCTACAAAAAATCTGATTTTAATCCCCTACCAACCGGGCTAAATTTGTTTCTTGAGTATTCCTTCACTCAACCATAATTTGCCAAAAGATCTGCTCTTCATTGTACATGTACTGCGTGAAAGAATTTCTTCATTCTTAGAAATCGCACCAAAATGCTTCGCTACTTGACATTGAAGGCCCCTTAGGGCTGTCTTTTCTTTCCCAATGATTGCTCTGATAGGTACCTAGATCACAAAGCAAATTCAGTATATATTCTATTAAATGAAATGACTGAAAAGTTTAACATTTAATTCGAAAGAAAGAGAATCAAGACCATGCATTCACTTGAGAAATATCTCTACTTTGAGCTTTGGCATTCATCAGAGATTTGCTTATCAGGTTACAAGATTTGGATTCATCTCCCAACTTTTACTGGAAAGTATAAAAAAGTATGAAATAAGAGGACAAGATGTCCAGTAGTTACTCGAAACAAGTGCAGAAAACTACACTACATTACGCAAGTTCACTAACAGGTAAATGTAACACACTGAAACTCTTTATAAGTTGGAAGTCCCTACAATCCTACCCGACACATGCTCAAAGTCCATAGCCACTCCCTAAAAAGTTCTAGCATTCCTTCCTAGCCACAAAACCCAAAAGATGCCAAAACTGAAAACTTCAAATAAATTTAGCTTTTTATAGACGAAACAAAACCACCACAATACTGAAACGTCTAGACGACAAAGGTGTGTTGGTAGTGGTGGCTTTCCTACGTCTTTCTATGCTTTTCAAGTTCTTAAAATTTGAGATTCACGTTTCTCGATTATTCAAGTTTTACAATTTCCAGCATTAACTGTAGAGGTAGGAGCATCACCACATGCACACTAATTAAAAAATGTAGCCAAAGCAATCTCAAACACAAGATTGTTAGAGACTCCTAGTTTGATTTGAATTAATTAATGAATAATAGGTGGAATCCTAGTAGAACAAGGATCTTACAAGTTATACTCCTACAGCTTAACTAAATGTTTGTCTAGTAAGGATATAAAGTATCTATTAACAAGTAAAGCCTAAAATGTATGCTTATGTTCCTGTTTTTTCTAGCTATAATTTTCTTATCCTCTTGACTATCTTGTAATGATCCTAAGTTTTTTCTAAATAAATTTCTAGTTTCCTATCGGGACAGAAACAAGTAAAAGAATCGGTATCACTTACTTTCCAGTGTAAAAACCTGCAGAATACCACGAGTTCAAAACCACAGCAATATCTGTTCCATACTCGGTAATTTCTATTAAATGGCTAACTTCTGGCCGCAACTCTCTGTCCTTCCCTGCAGTCCATTCGAAAAAATAACATATAAACTAAGACTTCATATTGCAGCATTATAAACTAGGACTTCGTATTGCAGCGTTCCTAATAGACCTTATGCACCACATTTGTGCAGTAGAAGTGTTGGTTAATGAATGAAAACAAGTATTTCTTTCTTTCCTTGTTTTTTGTGGAACTACCCATTAAGTTTCTAAGCTAATAAATTATTCATTTTCCACAGGAATGTTCAAATTTCAGTAAAAGTAAAGATGCGCATCTATCGCTAAGCTTGTAAAATATTCATTTTTCAACGTTAAGTTCAAAATCCAGTACTAGTGGCATCTCATGTCATGGTGCGTCAGCGTCTCCATTAAAAATATGGTATATAGTGAATAAACTTTGCAGGCATATTAAAATAGTAGATCTGTCTCCATAACTTTGTTAGTGATGTATGCTGAACTTATTCTTTTGTCAATTCACGTGAACGCTGAGTTCGTGCCCTAAAAATCAACCACTTGAAGAACCTCAATTATATTGTTGTACAGCAAGGCTAAACTTTGTCAGTGGTGTATGCTGAAATTATTCTTTCATCAATTCACGTGAACACTGAATTCTTGCCCTAAAAATCAATCACTTGAAGAATCCCAATTATATTGCCGTGCAGCAAGGCTAAACTTGCAACCATCCTCCCCTTGCAAATTGGGTGTTCTTATCCTTCTGTAAGCATGCATGTTTTTCCAAGTCTAAGGTGGATAGAAAGTACTGATAAGGCTACACTAAAAACATAACCACCCTTCCCTCGCACATTGATTTCTCTTTTCTTTCTATAAGCCCACATTTCTGAACTGCAGTTACGGGCCTTGGAGATTTCTGGTAAGGGTGCTGTTACTTCGGTTCAGATGTTCGAATCCTGAGTGCTTAATAAATATAACTTATTATTTCATTTAATAAGCCAGTGCAAAAATCCAAGAAAGTTTATGTGCTGCAGAGAAAAGAAATGAGAAAGTTCAATGTAGGTTAAAAGCACAACAAAGCTGATATCTTTTGAAGTCACCTTTGAAATTTTATGTACTACAGTCTACAAAAATAAGAAAATTTTCTTGCTACTTTAAAGTCATCCGCGCCACAGAAAAATTCATAAGCAAGAAAAGAGCTTGTTTGGGGTGGCCTATTCTGGTAAATAACAGAAAGAGCCATTTTGTGTGGTGAGTAAATATCTATTTATAGTCTAATCTTCCCCCAATCCTCAAAAATGGCATGAGATCAACCCTCTTTCTTCCATTACCCTTCACTTGGAATTTATATCATCAGTTTTTTTCTTTAAAAATTAGTATTATCTGCTTAAATACACTGTGATAAGGTTTTTTCGAGTTTTGCTAGTTTGGTAGATGGGGCTTAGGTGCATCTACGAAGATTACATTGATTTAGCAATGTCCATCCCACCCACCACATCCCCCTTGAAACTTTGTGACAACCTAAAATATCAAAAGTAAGTGGGGGGAGGGGGTAGGTTTGGAAAAGAGAGACAGAAAGACATTATTATAATCGCGTCTAATATGTGAACATAACAAATCAAGAGTTGTCTAGGGTAGAGCCACATCAGAGCCTCCACAGTTATAAAGGAGCCTGGTAGCTGCTTCTTAATATATTTCATTAAACACAATTCTTAGGCCCCGTTTGGTGCGGATTAAAATCTAATTAAAATTGAAAATATGACCGTTATTGGGTCCACCCATCTAATAAAAGTCAACAATAACGACTAGTTTTTCAATTTTAATCCGATTTTAATCCCTATCAAACGGGCCTTTAATGGTATCAAGAGTAATTATGGATTCAAGAATGAGGAATTTTTTAATTTTTTTTTCCTTTTCCCCCAGTTTTGCACTTAGTCAACATTCTCAAAACTTAACATACTACATTTGGTCATTGGCCACCTCTCAGAACAAACTAGGTACATAAAAGAAATTTTAGTCACTACACTCCTATTCCAAGATTTTGAACATCCCATATGTCAAAGCCTAATAATGAGAGCTATTGGCTGACATAAAGAGAGCAGGAAAGTTGTCTTACCTCCATTTACAGAATCATCAGCCTTCTGGGAAGTTTCATTTGTAAGAGAAGAAAGTGCTCTTTCTGCAGCAACCATTGCCGTTTTAACAAAACCGTGATCTTCCTGAGATGCTGAATTCCCATTACAACCACCTCTAGAAGTATCACAATTTTTATCAACACAAGCACCATCTGAACAATGAATTGGTAACGAAGAGCAGCAGGCCACCAAACTTTGACAGCCATATGGACAGTAACAGTTAACTGTTTGGTAAGAAGATTGGGCAACAGAAGCTTGATTATATTCAGGAGTGAATGTACTAGAAACAGGATGCTCATAGCTCCAATTGCTGAATTGATTAAGTTGATGGAGAATATTCTGCCTCTGACTCTCAAGCTCGTAATATTTGTTCAGTAACTGGTTGTAGTCTTCTGGACTTTGTGAGTACCATGTGACCTCATCTTGAAGATTTTGCGCATTGGATGAACCTAAGATTTTCTTTGGAGAACCTGACTCCACCGCAGAATTTTGTTTGGCAGGTGTAAGGTTACTGTTTTGCACAGTGGATGAAACTATATGTTTTTCAGGAAAATCTGACTCCACAGAAGGATGTTCATCAATTGGTGAAAGTTTGCTAGTCTCTCCAATTTCTGCAGTGGCATTTAATGCGGTGTTCTCGCCGTTATCTGCCTCCAAACGTCTTCACAGATGCAAAAGAAATAAAAAGATAAGCATGTAGATAATGATTTTAAAGCTCATACATCATTTCACTGTCAAATTAGCATCTAAGAAATTTACGTGAAAAAGTACTTATCAAGTATTAAACTGCTCAAGGTAGTGCCAGTTTTCGCTGGATTTCACATGTAGAGAAAAGTTACATAGGGTACTAAAAGAAATTATATTGATGGGCCATTGCGATGGAAATGAAGAAATACTTAGAAAACACCGAGGTGAGTGTTGCATGTACAAGGATAAAAAGTCGGTATAGTCTGGAAGAATTTTCAATAGATCCAAACAAGATGAACAACTCATTATGGTCCTAAAAACACAGGCTTCCGACAAATCCCTTCTAACCTTGAATTTATATCTCCAGTGTCTTCAAATATTCTTCTATTTCTTACTCTTTAAACTACATAAGATATAAAGAGTGTCTCACTTTGCCTCTTTAGATGTGGAAAGTAAGTAAATTACTTTCAAGCCTAATGTGAAATATATCAAGGTGATCATGGTGCACAAAACAGTACAAAAATACTTTTTTTTTCTAGTTTAACCTTGGTTCATGCTCTATAAAAACTGCTACTTCCTGACTCCCTATTCGCGTTGCATCAGGGCTTCAAATTCAATTTTAAGCACCACATCTTCCCAAAAGAAAAACTCTATGTGTTTGTTCCGGACATGGATAAAAAATATCATCCCACACTCAAAGCCCATCCTAAGTCCTCGGAAACTCTATTTGAAGACAAGCCAAGATACCTGCATTGAGGGAGGGCTCTAGGAATAGTCCATCCCACAGCCTATTGTGAACAAGAACTAGAATTCTAGATCAACTGCTCGACATGAAGGGTGGAGATAAGTACTTTCAGTCGAAAAGATAAGGGAAAAAGATGATTACAAGCAGAGTTCACCTTATCTCAGTCAATGCCTTGGGCAGCATATAAATCCAGCCACATAAGGAAGTTTGAAGTATAAAATACGTTCCTAGGGAACCTTCCAGGTAAGTCATAATTTTCAATATAAAGAAAATACATTCGGACATTTCAAAAAAGTTCTCAATTATGTAAGCATCCGGTGGACCCAGAGAATACGCTACCCTTTCTTGCTGGCATTGTCGAATGGAGGCCAAGACCAAGAAGCAGAGAAAAGTTTGTTGCAAAACCTTAATGTTTTTACCGAAACAATAACTGTAGAATTTTGGGCTTAGCTATTGGAAATAATACCAAAACAATAAAAATCACATTAACTTCGACATGTATCTTTCCCTGATCCCATTATCAACCACATCCCCTCGATGCATGGAGTTAGGGCTTCAAGATCTTATAAAAATCAAATTATGTTCAATTTTGAATGAGCTGATTATATCTAAATTCCAATTTCAAACTCTCAACAATTGGTTGATACAATTCATAAATAAATTTTATTTTATGAAGAACATCAAATATGTACCTCCCAGCACAATCCACATTTTACTTTTTTCTCCTTCTGCGTACAAATGAATTAGTAATGCCTCCCACAAAATAATTCGAATTGCAATTTTATTTAATCACTCAAGACATTAAAGCTTGCACGTAAATTTTATACTTCATCCAAAATTTGAAGAACTAAAACATTACCCAACAGAGGAGCTAACTTCACTGCTCTTGCTAGCAATTTCAAAAATTTCCTCATTACTAGTAACGAGATTTCCTCCCTCAGCAGACCCATTTCGACATCCCACCCCGTGCATCGTCTACAAAAAACATGTTAGCATATAGAGTACAATACGTGTATAAGAATGTATTTATGTCTATGTGTGTGTATAGAGAGAGGGAAGGAGAGTCAGAGGAACCTTGTATTCGGAAATTGCGTCCTCGAAGGCGTTGATGAGAGCAGAATCGTCCCATAGGTCTCCCTTCCCCATTTTCTTGCTTCCTTGTATCACTCTGTACCTCTATGGACTTAATTCCAAGTCTAAAAACCCTCCTTAAAATTCTAGCTCGGTCCCTTCCGAGTCATGCAAGAACTCACTATGAACCTACCCGATTATTTTGACATCTTTTAGTTCCAACGTAAAAGTATTCTTGTTTCTTCGTTTCGAGACTTTTACCTCAATGATTCGTGAGTTTTACTAGTAGAAAAGAATATGAAAATGGTTAGAGCAAGAGAACAAGAATATAACGTGTAATTTTAGTACTTGAGCTAGATGTACAAGATTGCGACTGATAAGCAACTTTTTTCATGGAATTGGGAATTCAAATTCCATCTTCCACCAATTTGCTTGTTTGATGGCTACATTTTCCTGGGAATTGGTTTTTCACGTGAGCTTCACACGGTTACATTTTGAGAAAATTATAGAAAAGTAGGGGTTTAAAGAATATAATTTAAAATTTAGGTGCAAATTTTTATTGTTCATAAATCAGGTATCAATAAATATAAACCAAAATCAATTTTCCTTTCACCCAAACCCAAACCCTAACTCATCCCCGTCTTCTCTCTCAAACCCGATTTGAAACCGACGTTGCCACCGCCTCGCCCGCTGCAGCAACCCAATCGTCAGACCGCTACTGTTGCAACGGCGATTTGACAGCGAGTTGTTGTAATCTGAATCTCTCTCTCATTCACTTCTGAGTTGAATTTTTTCCCTATTCATAAATTAGTTTTGTTACCAAATATTCTCATT
>CAIGRO010037482.1:0-20183 GCA_903798355.1 Fraxinus baroniana | reverse complement strand
CTTATCAAAAGGAGTAACCAAGCTCTTAATTTTCATGTTTAGTCAACGTGGGATTTTATTCTCAACCTGTCAGGTATGATGTGCTCGTTTTAAAAAATAAATCTTGGAATTCGATAGTCCTTTTAGGCTTTTTAGATGGATTGATCGCACGTTTGAACATTATGGGATTTGGTTCCAAACTTTAGGTTCCATATTCAAAAAATTATCATATTATGAGAAGTAGTCAATGTTCTTATAAGTTGTTTATAGTTTCAGGGTGTGTTTGAACCACATTATTTTGGAAGAATGTATTCTGGAATAGTAGATTGATGGAGAACGTATGGTTGAAAAAGAAGGAAAAGTTATTGATGTGATGGAAAATATTATTTTATTGAAGAATGTGTGGTTGATGAAGAATGTAGTCTGGAATAGTAGATTGATGGAGAACGTATGGTTGAAAAAGAAGGAAAAGTTATTGATGTGATGGAAAATATTATTTTATTGAAGAATGTGTGGTTGAAAATGAGTAGAAGAATGAGAGTGAAAATTTTAATATGTACCAAACAGGGGCTCAATATTTAATCGATGTTGAATTTACCTTTAACACTATATACTTAATATCTTGCACAAATATTTAAGCCTCTATTTTACGAAATTTTATTAAGATTATTAATTAGTGAAACCCCAGTTTTTAGCGTACATTTTATTGGATACACAACTTTTATCTACTTTTAATCACACATCACATGGAATCCATCAATTTATAATCTAAGAAAAGCCTTGTCAAACAAGAGCTAAAGAAAGTGAGATGTGTCGTTTTATGCTCTTTTTGATGCCCTCTCGAATCGATGGCTCGATCAACATTGCTCAAGAGAGGGAACTATAATGAAAGGGAAAGGGTGGGTAGAAGGAGGGTGATAGTGGTACCCATCTTATAATGTATGGCTGTGATACAAAGAAAATGATTTTAGGGAGGCAAGAGAGGAGTTGTGTTTTGGAAGGTTGCTCTTAAATTGATCCACATGCGAACAAGAATGCGTATTTTATTGCTTCTTTTTGTAGTGTTAGCGGGGGGATATGCCTTGGTTGTCCCAAACCATGGCTAGCCCACTTCCTTAATCTTGTCTTAATAGTAACAAAACATATTGGGGCCATTTGCACCACAAAATATGGTCCTTTTTTCTCTGTCCCTCTTCTCTCTCTTTCTCTCTCTAATCTTCTCAATATCAAGAATTTCTCGTGGTTGTTCCCTGAATTTTGGTGTATCCTTCCCAAGAAGATTGAGCAAAGTTACAGTAGATATCACGTATACCTTTTCTAAGGGTAAACATATGCTAACTATATATAATATTGGTTAAAGTAGATGGAGTTTAATGTAAATTGTTAACGTAGGATTATAGCAATGATTTTATGGACTGGTTATTTGTTTCTGGAGCCACGAATCCCAACAAGAATTTTGTATGCCTTGATACAACTTGTTAGGAATGTAAGAAACGAGATTAGATGGCACAATATGAAGTAACAAACATAACACGAGAAGAATACAAGAAATTGGCATGGGGAATGAAAAATTTATTATAAAGGAGAAAGAATTACAAAAATTGTGTGTTTTATCACAATTCTTATGAAGTCTAACATATTCTAACTATGAAGAAGAGCCAACTATGTATAGGGGTACATGTCAAACCCTAATATTAGTTCTAAAAATGGAAATAACATCAAAAAATTGTGTGAAATAATAATAATAATAATAATAATAATAATAATAATAATAATAATAATCATCATCATCATCATCTTGGGTCAGACAAGCGTAACACTCAAGCGCCAACGCCAAACGGGACGTAGGCGGGCGATAGCTCTCTGTTGAAAATTTTGTTTTGTCGCTCGAGTGATAAGCTTGCTACCATCTAGCGGAAATGCAGGGTCTTTTCATCCTTTGTCCATATTTTGACATCTTCAAAACTCAATTCAACAAATCCTCAAATACCTAATTGAATGTAGATCAAAATTTAACAAATCTCCACCTAAACCAAATTCCATTTAATCAATCAACCTTTAAAAAATCATCCACATAGAGACAATCCACTACAAAGCAAAAACTAAACTCTTCAACAAGAACCTCAACCAATTATCCAACAAACAAAATTCTCCACCTCTTCCACAAAATCCAAATAGGATAAATGAATCCATGTTCTGCTCAACAGAATTACCTCAGGTTTCCAAAATTTGCTTGAATTATCAACGCGATTAACAAAATCACAAAATAAATCAACAATCACCAAATAGGGCAAAACCACACCATAAAACAGAATCAACACCACAAAATGCTTTTGTAAAATGTTTTTTTGCTAGACTCAACACTTTAAACCACACTTAAAGCATACACAACTAAATTAGCTTCTTCGCAACTAAGTAGAGGCCTAATATTCCTTCTGGGTTTGTCTATAGTAAATGAATACGATGGCATCGTTGGTGGTGGGGGCAAAGTGGCATTATCCATAACTTTTAAACTTGATCGAGATGAATTCTTTGACACGGACCCCAAACCAAACTCCAACGGTATTGTACCAAATTTAATATCCACCAAAATACTAAACTTTTGCTGATTGATCTTTAAAGATTCTACACAACCTTGTAAGACATATAATTGGGACATTTGCTGCATCTCCAACACAACATGGACACCTTTAAAACCTTCAAGACTCCACCTTCACTAATGATCTTGTACCTTTTTGAATCAAGAGTAGTCAAGAAGTTAAGATTTCACTTCAAATATGGAACGTGCCTCACTGCATCAAGTGTTTTAACTGTGTCATCCAACATCTTAAGTCTAACCCTTCTAATACTAGCTATCTTACAGGGTGTGTTGTTCATATGTCGAAAACAAATCTCGATTAGAACACATATGAAAAGTGCAAGTTGTATCAAGAATCTAATACTCGTCGAGCCATCAGAAATACCAAAAGTTCTCCATCACTAAAATAGTTCTCTATAATATCTGTTTTGCCTGAAGTATATGGTTGCTTTTCCTTTTGATTTACAACCAAGGTTTCTTTACTTTGCAACTTTTAGCAATCTTTCTCAATGTACTCCTTCTTCTTGTAATAGTTATAAATTTGATTACTGAAGTTAGATTTCGATCTGCTCCTCTTATAACCACCATGAACAACAAGGCATTCTCTTTGAGCCTTAGATCCAACAAAATGTTTCATCCTCTCATTTGACAAAGAAATCCATACTTCTTCAACGATGAGAGTATCATGACTATATAATATTGTGTCTCTAAGCGACATATATGAAGTGGGCAACGAACGCAATAAAATCAAACTCAAATCCTCTCCATCATACTTAACCTCCAAGGTTTTCAAATCAAGGACAATTTCTTTAAGGACGGCAAGATGATTTTTTTAAGGATAGACCTTCTGTCATACAATGAGATACAAACGTTGTTGTAGGTATAATTTTCTAGTTAGACTCTTAGTCATACACAATTGCTCTAACTTCTACTATAACGCAATTATGATTTTCTCCTTCAAAATGTCCTGAAGAATATGATTTGAAAGATGAAAATGAATTTGTGATATGACCTTTCAATTCTTTCTTGTTGCTCTTCTATCGATTAATTTGATGGTATCTTGTCAAATCTCAACAAAACGTTGTCCAATTCCATATAAGCGAGCACTGCTTGTATCTTCACTAGCTACAACGAGAATCTAGTATTGTCATTCAAAAGCGAAATATCATACTTCATATTGAAATCACAAGAACAAAACCTCGAACAATTCAAACATTATACTCTTATACCACTTGTTAGAATCCTGACAATAATTATGTATGCTTTGATACAATTTGTTAAGATTAGAAGAAAGGAGATTATATAACATAATATGAAGTAGCAATCACAATAAAAAAAGAATACAAGAAATTGGCAGATGAATGAAGAATTACAAAGATTGTGTGTTTGTCACAACTCTAATGAAGTTAAACTTATTCTAAATATAAAAAATAGCGATCTATATATAGGAGTACATGTCAAACCCTAATAATAGTACTAAAGATGAAGATAACATAAAAAATCGTGTGGATTAAAGAAAACAATCTTAGGCCGGACAAGCACGACGTTCGAGCGCCATACTTGCAGTAAGCGAGCGTTAGGTGCGTCGCTCGAGTGCTAGGTGGACGGCATCTCTCTATTGAAAGTTTCATCCCACATCTAGAGCGAAAAGCTAAGGGCAATGTTGCATCTTTTTCTCCGTGCTCCATATTTTGACATCTTCAAAATCCAATTCAACAAATCGATAAATATCCAATCGAATATGGATCAAACTTTAACACACGATTTTTTGTAGTGAAAGAAATACTCTTGGTTATTCAATCTAGCATGCTAGCTAACGAATTTGATGTTTCTCCTCATTTTCTAAGTTAAATCATGGCTTTAAACATTTCTTTAGAGCATTCATTAATACAATTTACTCCAATAATGTTAATGAATACCAAGCTTCAATAATCATGCAGGGAAATTTAAACATTTTTTTTTTCTCCACCATACACAATACAATACATTAAGATTTATTTATTTATTTATTTATTTATTTTCAGAAACAACAATACATTAAGTTCTCTCAAGGCCACCGCATCATATTATGGAAATCAATCTCACCCCATTCAATGGAGCCTCCATTCCACTCTCTTTCTAGCGATATGATGTGTACCTATATTTTATAATTTTAAAATGTAATTTTATGTTTTATTTAATTTTAAAATAGTCAAAAATACTTGTGATATGTTATTATCCGTAGTTGTGTTTGGTTATTTTAGGAGATATTGAAGAAATGGAGCTAGTTAATCTCTCTTAGTACTAGGAAAAAAATTCGTTAGACAATCTTGTTGACCTCAAATTTTGCTCCTCCATCGTGACCAATAGATCCTAATGCCTCTCACGTCTATGCAAGTCGGATTCCTGCACTTGGACAAACGTTAGCCACACGTGACCTCCTTCAGTGGTGGTGGATTTGGTCGCGCGCAATCTGATGGTCAAATCTATCAAGAAGAGTTGTATATGAGTATGGAAGAGCTTTAAACGTGAACTTTCAATGTAAAAAGGGGGTTGGCTTTGGGGTATGATAGATTTAACAACGATAGAGCTAAATTACAGCTTGTGAGTCTGTACTTTGCTAATCCCTTGAATGACACCAAACGTGAGTTTTTATAAAAAAAGATGATGATTAAGAGTAATTATATAAAGTGACACGTGGCATCATCCTAACGGCAATGGCCTCTTACCATAGTCATCAATCGATCATGAGCAATAAATGTCAATACCATTTTATTATCCATAGTACCTAGCTTGCGGCACCTGTTTATCTAGAAAGGATGGCAGTACTAGGGGATTGTCATATCAATCACATACCATAGATTGCCCGAGAAGATTTTGTGCCAAGCTCCTTTAGCTGCTTCCCCCGTGATGCAAGTTCGATTCTTTCCCATGGAGGTCAATGTTATCGATATTTATATCTCGCAAGTGTACTGAATATAACAAGTAATATAGTGGACAAATGAGTCTGGCTATCATTTCTACAATGACCACTATCTAAAAATTGGTTGAATTATTCATAACTTTAATTTGATAGAAAACAAATAATAATTTTGTGATTGGTGTCTAAATTACTCTAACTAAATTAAATTAATCTAACATACACAATTTATCGAATTTGAATTTTAAAAGTACGAATGTGGATGTCCTTTAATTTGTCAATCAAGATTCATTACTATTGTAGTGTTTGGTTGAATTCTTCGAAAGTATTCAATTTACCCCTAGCATTCTTGAATCTTCATCGTGGGCTTCGATACAAAATACAAATTCGAGTATTTATATTTTAGTTCCCAAACTTTGGATATTGCCCATTTTTCGCCAATTTTCACTTCTTTCATTCAAATCCACTTCATTTCATCGAGTTTCACATAATAAACGAAACATATAATCACTTAGGCTATAATTGTTCAAAAGAACCATTAAATATCTATAATTTTAAGTTCAAATAAGTATATAAAATATACTTATCAAACACCCACAAACTTATGTAGTTATTTGTCCTCAAACAAAATCATAACCTAACTTAACAACACACAAACATGCAAAAGGTTTTGGTTAGATAACCCGTCCTTTTGTCTTAAAATCGAAATTATTGTATTAAATCTATAAACAGCTTCAAGGTCGCATTACCAAAATCAATATCTACTTTTCTAATGCAAACTGATGTGTGTGTGTGTGTGCACGCGCAAAGAATTAAGTAAAACTCTATAATTTACGAGTTGTTTCGATTCTCGACCCTCGGTGGTCAAATTTTTACTTTCATCACTCGTAAAATGCACACACTCCCAAACCTTATTCTTTTTTTTTTTTTATATCCCTTTCCAGTGTGTGATCTAAGGCTAAATCTTTATACAGACTCGACACCCTCTTTAGTTTAGATGGATCTCACAAATTACAAGTAGACATTTCAACAAATAAGGATTCTCCAAGTTTTAATTATTTCAACCTCCAAGACTCAACTATGCTAATAATCCTTTGTCAAAGATCTAACTTTCTCAAATAAGTGTCGGAACTTAATCATGTAGTATGTAAATGCATAATTTTTTTTTAATATTATGTACAGACTTCTCTTCATTAAGTTTTTTAAATAATCCTTGTAGCGAGTGTTAGACCGATGACTCCTAAGTCAAATGGACATAGTGCACCAGGTTTTTGGATACCCTTACATGCTTAATCATTTTAGTCATAAAGGTTACAAAGAGATGTTTCATAATGATATAGCTCTTTTCTCTCTTTTTTTTCATCATGATTAGTGCAATGCTCCTCATTAAACACTCATTCTCAAAAATCGACCCTAAACTTAAGATTTTCACATAATTTTCATCTTATTGACATTACACAATTCACACGAGAATTTACACATGGAATTCTCATTCATATCCATATCTCCTTACTACAGTAAAATCACTCCCAAATTAATTTAAATTTTGTTGAAAGATATATATTGTAGTATTTTTTGAATTTAGCATCTAACTTCTATTATTTCAACCTATTAAACATATGAATCAACATATTACTTTATAATGTTAAACTTAATTCATGTGTGCAAATAGTATCAAGTTTTACATGGATAAGAATCAATTAATCTAAGTATGTAACATATTCACGGTTCATAAATTAATACATAATTCCAAATACATTTGCCGACAATGCTACCTAACCCACACAAGCACACAACAAACAAGAAAACATTTTTTTATATATAATAAAGATGTAGAAACACACAATCACATAAGAATAATAAACAAAAAAAAAAAAACAAAAAATCAATGTTTTTTTTCACCCTCAAACTTAAAAGAGACATTGTTCTCAATGTTTTAAAGTATAGTATAGCACATATAGGGGTGTGGAAGAAAGGAATAATGTACTCCCCAAATTTTATGTCTAATATTTGAGGTGGCTTTTGGATCAGTTCATTTCTTTCTTTTCTAAAATACTTCTTGTTTGATACCCATGTACCTTTGAAAAATGAAAAAAAAAAATATATATATATATATATAAGAGTTAAAAGACACTTTAAAAGCAATAATGTGGTGTATATAATAACCAATTTTTTTTTTTTTTTTTTGTCCTTGGAGCTTTGAAAAATGTGCCACATATATCTTTCCTACTATTTTTTACTCAAATATATGATTTTCTCTTAATAAGCTTAATATCAATATGATGACCATCTTATTGAAATAGAAATATGTCTAAAACTAATGCACTTTAATAGATTATATGTAATGAAAATACAGAAAGCATAATAAATAAAAAGGTAAGAAATTAGGTTGCCTCCCAATAAGCACTTAATTTAAAATCTTTAGCTAAACTTTTGCACAAGTGTTTCATGACACTTTGAATATGACTTTGGAGATCCTGCTTAACTAACTCAATTTGACTTTATTCCATACTTCACACGTCCTTCAAAATAGTACTTTGCCCTTTTGAATATGGTTTGACTTGCCAAAATTGCTCAGTTCAAACTCAAATACGAATACTTCAATTTCCTCATCGACTTTAATCACAAAATCAATGAAGTTGGAGGTCTACATGCTAATCCAATCTTCTTTGAAAATCACTAATTCATTTGGCTTCTTCGTGATTAATTTATTCGTTTCTACATATTCTTCTTCTTTAGATGGTTTCTCGGGTTGAATAATGAAGAGATCCTTCATTAGCATGTTCTTTGACTCATCTGAAATTACTTGGTTTTCAATCCTTTTATATTTTTGCATGATGATGTCTCCCGTAACTATTTCACCGCCATCATCTTGTTCATATGGATCATCAAATATGACTTTCTTACTTCCTCTAGAGCTATCAATAACAAGCAATTTTTTGTAAGATGCAATCCCCACAATATTTACAAGTTGGTTTAATCTCCTCATAAACAATAGAGTTGATATTTTGTCCTTTCGGAAAGTCATCCTTATCAAATAAAATAGGTTGATCGTATCCCACTTTTCAAGTTCTTATTTGAAAAGAAATTCTCCAAAGAGCATTTCACCTTCATTTAAATCGGGATCAATCATTTTGAAATTTTGACCTCTTGCTTATTTTAATTCCTTGTCAATGGAGTAAAGAAAAAACAAGTAGATCAATTGAGATAAAATTAAACAAAGGCAAAAAATAATTGAAACAAATATTAAATAAAACTAGTCCTCGGCAGCGGCGTCAAAAATTTGTTGTCGATTTTTATATCTCACAAGTGTACGGATCGTAACAAATAATATAGTGGATCAATGAGTCCAGATATCGTTTCCACGATGACTACTATCTAACATTGGTTAAATTATTCCTGACTTTAATTTGATCGAAAATAAATAATAATTTTGTGATTGGTTTCTAAACTACTCTAACTAAATTAAATTATCTAACATACACAATATATCAAATTTGGATTTTAAAAGTATGAATGTAGATACTAGGACTTACAATTTTACCTATAAATCCTCTTTAATTCGTCAATCAAAATTCATTACTATTGTAGTGTTTGGTCGAATTCTTCTAAAATATTAAATTTACCCCTATCATTCTTGATTCTTCATCGCGAGTGTTGACACAAATTTGAGTATTTATACTTTAGTCCCCAAACTTTGGATATTGCCCCTTTTTCGCCAATTCTTACTTCTTTCATTCAAATCCACTTCCTTTCATCGAATTTCACCTAATAAATGAAATATGTAATAAATTAGACTATAATTGTTCAAAAGACCTATTAAATGTCTATAATTTTAAGTCCAAATAAGTGTATAAAATACACTTATTAGTCGACAATATCCAATGTGTTCGACATCTGCATATTGGCTTGGCCTATTCACGAGTTCAATCAAACTGCCTCGTGGTGGTTCGATGTGGAGTGTGGAGCCCCAGTCTTGCTTGTCATATAGGATTTCTGGAGCCTTATAATATGAGGCTTAATAATGTCCCCGAAATCCATATATGATTATTTATATAATGGATGGACTTTTAAGTTGACGACTTCTTGTTTTTGTGTGTTTTTTATGAAAAAAGAGGCAGTGTAGCTCAATAGTCCCTAGAGTCCATGGATGATTATTTATATAATGCGTGGACTTTGAAGTTCATGCTTGATATTGCGTGATGGAGAAAATTTGATGTTCGTAAAACTAGTTGAAGCATGTAGTAAGGCTGAATAAAGCAAAGATGAGACCCTTGTTAAGAGGGTGAGCTTATTAATGTAGTTGAAACTTGTGGTAAGGCTAAATAAAAAAAAAAGGCGAGGCCCTTGTTAAGAAAGCGAACATGTTGATGTAGTTGAAGCATGTGGTAAGATTGAATAGAGCAAAAGAAACGCCCTTGTTAAGAGAGCAAACCTATTGATGTAATCGAAATTGATGGGACGTGTGCTGTAATGATTTGAAAACATCTCATGTTTCTAAGGCACGACAGTACGATAGTTTGGGGTTTTCAATACGCATATTGCGTGCGCTGCGCCATGATGATGGTATGTTATAATGGCAGAGGCCATGCTATCCTTACCCGTACTTAATACAGTTAAATATGAGTTGTTGATTCAAATTTCAATCGATGCCTTTTGGTTTTAACGTGCTGGATGGGAATACATGTGTACACCTGGGATTTCATTAAAGCTTATCCAACGGTAGAGCTTCGTCTTTGTTCACTTATAAAAGGAAAGACTTAGTCATTTCTCACCTTTTTACCATGCAAAAAAATCCTCAAACACCTGAAAGAACATTTGCAATTTCTGGCCATCTTTATAGCTTTCTGGCGATCGCTTGTATTTAGTCTACCTTTTGTGCATGTTTTTAAGTTGCATAAATAACAAACTCTTGTATTTTTCTTATTACTTGACTAAAAAGAAACTATCCAATGACTTTTTTAGTGAAACTGAGTACTAAAGTAAGGTTTTCTGATAAAAATAATATGATGGTCATTTGCACAGAGGCTGGCTAGCCTCCATTGATCCTTACTAAGAAGATAATGGAGATTATGGGAGGCTTACATAGTGAGTGGATGATGTAAGAAAGTCCCATAGACTATAGGGTGAGGTGGGGGCCTCATTGTGGCCAACCTGCATAGAAGATAGTGAACTAGAGATGTTTAGGGAGTGCTATAGGATCCTAAACACCATAGATATGTTCGTCCCAACACCTGATGAGCGATCATGTTTCTTAGGAAGGTTGTATTGCTGTGAATAAGGCCATTTTGAGTGCTATAATAAAATTGTCCCTACACCCTTTTATTAGGTATGTACTTAGCCCCTTATGCAGCTTGTGCCTAACGTATGAAGCCAATTGGAAAAAACCTTCCTTCTTTGGAAAGAGGTCGCTCTTGGTGAAGATATGCCTCCCTACATTTTCCAAAGCCTCTTCCAACTCCGGGCCTCTAGTGGAGGGAGGATTGTAAGGGATGGTACTGTATGAACCCCTAAGGTCTGCATTCATCCTTCATTTTGGGCACACCGACCTTAATAAAGAACTGGAAGTTATCTGGATTCTGGGTAAGTGGTCGTTAGCAGATGGTGGAGGGTGATACGATTCCAAAGGTAACCATGAGACTTAGTACCACGAGTATAGTGAGTTTTTGTTTTCTATATGTTTATTGCTTTATTTTGGAGAGCTGTATTATTAACTTGCTTGTTATGCAGTTGCAGTCAATCGCATCGAGCTCGAGTTGTTAAATTGGGCTATTGTCAAATCTATTTACGAGTTACTTGTTGAGAAAAAGGCATTTCAAGAACATAGTTGGCAGACGAACCCTCTTCGTTACTCATTTGTTGATGGCCACCAAGGGAAAGTAGCTTCGTAATTCATGTGTGCTTTAGCCTTATGCTTTGAAAATACATCTTTCTTTTTGCAGAGCAACATGAGAAAAATGAGTATGTCAAGCCAGATATGTTGTTTATGAGGTGCCTCGACTAGGCGAAAAAGAAAAATCCCTTGAGTACAAGCACTCCAATGTACAAACATCAAAGAGACTAGATGTCTCACTTGTCAAAGCTAAACCCTCCACCTCTCCTAAAGAACAAAGGCAAAGAAAAGGTGGAGCCCCATGTGGAGAAGCCATAGAAGATGACGCTAAAAATAACAAAGTATACCAAACCATTGCCTCTTCCTAAGCCCGACTACCATAGATGAGTCTATAAAAAGGCAAATTCCAGCGGCCCTCATGTCTGCCAAAAAAACTGTTGATATTGAAGATTAGGGCAATGAGGAGAGTGATCTCATAAAGAGGAAATGTTGAAGGAGGTTAGCAAAGGGGGGCCCTTTAATGGAAAAACTTAGATTTTTTTGGGATGGAGGTTAGATGAGATTGCCCCAGCTGTTATGGATATGTTTCTCGTCGAGGTCTAGGCGGCTACAAGAATTTATCATAAGTACTAGACTAAAAACTATTCTTCATATGCCAAGACCCGGACTCGATAGATATGATAAAAGCTGGCCTCACCCTGTAAGCTCACTCACAAGGATTCTTTCTGAATGCCGAAATGCACATGAGGAGACTATAAAGGCTTAGCAAAGAATTTCTTCTGAAGGCATCTGATACAAATGGTAAATTAAAGTCAAAATTGAGGCATCTACTATCGGTGAGGCCATTGAAGCTTTCAAGGTAAAGTAGGCTGAGGTAGAGTCAAGAGTAGAGGGTCTTTCCAAGGAAAACGATGAGTTGAAGAAAAAGGTCTACCTCTGCAAAGCTAAATTGAATGCTTTGATGAAGTGAGTTGATAACTCTGACAACTTATAGAAAATCATCTCGTCTATCTTGGAGGCTGCAAATAAATAGAAGGGGGAGTTGAAGTCCCGAGTAGGTGAGTTGAATGCTAAGGTTTCGAGTTTGATGCAACAACTGAGTAGGGAGGAAGAGGCAGCAGTGAACGATTATGTGGCACATTCCCATGAGATTGTTGAGTATGATGTCCTCGGCTTGTATTGGAGGATGGTCGGATACGATGAAATTTTAAAAATGATGACTATGTTATACCTCATGTGGACATGGCTGTTGTAAAGGATGCGTTTCTTTTAGTATAGCCATCCATCCATGCAGATGATGCTGAAGACTCTGTTGAAGAACTTGAGGAAGGCCAGGTGGAGCCTCAGCAGGATGATACCACCACCTAGACTTAGGCTCTTTATTCCTTCTATTTGTTTTTTTGCCATGTACTACCTAGTAATCAGCTCGCTCCATATAAATGAAAAGTTTTTCCTTCTATGTGATTGTCTAACATTTTCTGAATTTTTACAAGTGGTGAAGCTTTGAAGGATAACATAAACTGATCGACCTAGATGTAATAGTTGGATCACAATTAACTTAATAATACCGCACCTTTAAAAATCGAACATATACACTAGTTCTTCAAAATAAGATGACATGATGACTTGAGACAATTTTTGCAGCAATTAACTGTATCAATAAGGTCACCATCTAGCTAAGTATGTGTATTAAAAGTGGGTCTCTTTTTAGCTAATATTTGTATAGGCTCATCACAATTAGTCTTGAATAAGTTTGTTGTTATTGTACACTCTGACCCCCAACAAAAAAACTATCATGCGTTTAGAGTAGTGAATTTGTCTTACAACGGTCGTAAAGAAGGTATGATCTTGTCTGTTGATTAATTTAGAAAGTTGTATGTTTTTCATTTATTTTCACCTTGTAAGTTTTAAGGTCAACCCTACTAAAGTGTTTCGTACCTTTTGTTTTAAGATGGGAGATGTTCTTTACAAGGGGATGGCTCTTCCGTACAAAGATTTCTGCCATGATGTTTGGACCATACATGGAAGGGATTCACTTCGCATTTATGAATGTAAAAATTATTTTTATTGATAGTATAATTACATAAGTTGAAGAAGACCATCCACATAAAGTTGGCAATATGAGCTTACTGGTAGTGTGCTTTTAAGTGTTCGACGTTCCAAAGCTAGGGTTGTATTTTTCAACCAAAATCCTCAATCTTGTAGGTCCCAGGCCTTAGCTTCTTAGATATGCAGTAGGGTACTTCCCAGTTGGGATCAAGTATCCTCACACCTGGTTCTTTGGAAGAAAAGAAAATTCTACTTAGTATAGGTCTTCCCTTCGAAATGACCTCTATTTTACTCGGCATTACCATCTCCCTCTTGTAAGTAACATGCCTCGTTTGGGAATAGTTTCTCCCTTTTTCAAGGAAATCCAGTTCGTACTTCCTAAACTCATCATTAGATATCTCATTAAAATGAATGTGACAAGGCAAAAACAGTCTTACCTCGACAGAGCTCATAGCCTATAGGTCATGAAAAATGGGATCTCTCCTGATGCGGTTTAATTTGTGGTACAAATTGCCCATAGCACTTGGGAGAGCTCGTCTACCCAAGCCCCTTTCGATGCATCAAGTTTCTTTTTTAAGATGTGCTTGATGGTTTTGTTGACTGCCTCAACCTGGTCGTTCACTTGCGATGATAGGGCAACGAGAAGTGCTTTTTGATCCCCAACTCTTCACATAAGTCCTTGACCTTTTTATTGTCAAACTGCATCCCATTGTCTGATATAAGTGGATTGGGAATTCCGAACCGACATTTGATATTCTTCCAAATAAATCTGGAGGTATTGGTCTCAGTGATCTTTGGCAGTGGTTCAGTTTCTACCCATTTGGTGATGTAATCAATGATAACGATAGCGCGACTAGGGGTCCTATGAGGCCGACTCCTCATTTAGTAAATGGTCAAGGGCTAGAAACAATTGTTAATTCCTGATAGGGCTACATTTGGATGGAGGAGAAGCATGGACATTTGTTACATTTCCACGCGAACTTAAGCGCATCCTGCTTGAGTATTGGCCAATAATATCCTCATCTTATTTTTTGTGTATGATCGCCTGCCCACCTTTATGATTGCTACACATTCCTTCATATACCTTGCAGAGTAGATAATTAGTCTAATAGGACCTGATCCTTGAGGAAGGCGATAATTGGATTCATCCAGGATGGGGTTGCTTCAATCCACATAACTTATTCTTCTTTGGAAACGGAGTGTTTGGAAAGGTGTTCAATCAGTACAACCTTAAGTAGTTCTGAGTCCTTGCTACTGGTCATTTAGAAAAAGTATCGGTATGGATATTTTTAGCTCGTGAGATTTGATTCAGCTCAAACTTCTCAAAAGTTGATAGCATATTTATGACCTTCTTAAGGTATGCCGCCATATTTATGTCCCTTATAGCGAAGTTACCATTCGCTTGGCTTAACACCAATTGTGTTGTTTACCATTAGCCTCTTCACCTGCATCTTTCTAGATAGTCTGAGGCTTGTCAACAACGCCTCATACTCAACTGTATTGTTGGAAACTTTAAAACTATATTTGACCTAATAATTGAGCTTGTGTCCCTCTGACCAATACTACTCTAGTTCTCAACCCTATTTCTCCAGAAGAACCATCCACAAATAAGTTCTAGGTAGGAGAATCTATTGGCTCCATCTCCATTTGACATCGAAGCATTCGCAAACTATGCTATGAAATCTGCAAATGTCTTGCCTTTCCTAGAGGTCTTAATTTTGCATACAATGTCAAATTTACTTAATTCCATAGCCCATTTCATAATCCTTCCAAAGGCATCAGGCTTCCATATCATCTGGTTAAATGGAAAGTTGTTCAACATGTGTGTGATATGTGTCTGGAAATAGAGCCTCAACTTTCTGGAAAGAGTAACCAATAAGAGAGCAAGCTTTTCCATATCCAAGTAACGAGTTTCTTCTGGTTAAAAGGCTTTGCTTACATAGTAAATGGGTAGTTGTGTGTCGCCTTCTTCTTTCATAAATATGGAACTCACAGCCTCTACAGAAATAGCTAGGTACAGTAATAAGGATTTTTCTTCTTTAGGCTTCGAGATAAGGGGGCTTGTCCCAAATGCTTCTTCAGCTCTTGAAAAGCCTCCTTGCACTCCTAGTTCCATTGGTCTACAGCAAAGAACTCCATGAAATGATAAGCCTTCAAGGGGGAGACCATATCTCTACTCTCAGTATGATTCATCTCCTAGGAATAATACTCGCACCGATGAAGCCATATAATGGAGCGGTCATGTGGGTAGGTTCATGGTCTATCAATATTTTGTCATAAGTGACCCCAAATAGGATGTTGACGGAGCTCCCGTTATCATCAACATGCATTTTAAATCATTCATTGCTACAATGGCTCTTACTACTAAAGCGTCTAACAAGGATGGTGTACACCCGCATCATCCTCTTGTGTAAATGTATGGGGTGTTGCTAGTTCCACAAGGAGTGTTGTTAACTAAGTAGCTCGTTAAGGGAGATTTTTGGCCTCTCTAGCGTATTCCTCTGAGGTTATCTTGATAGAAATATGGCAAACACAATGTACTTGAAAAGGTTTGTATCAAAATTTGAACGGAGTTGGTTAATCAATATTCCAATAACATAAGTGTCAACATTAGTATTATCAAAAGTGAAACTGCGGACTTTATCTTTCAAACAAAATTCTATCTTTCAAACAAGATTCTCTAAGTCCATCCATTAAAGTATTGAAAATATTTTGTGCATTATGTGGAAATTCAATGACCTTAACTATACTGATTTTTTTTATACCTGATACAAACCTTATCAATGATATGGGATGTGGCACAAATATATCCTTTATGGTATTTTTTGGACCACATATTAAAAGTAAATGAATTGACACTGCTATAGTTTCTTAAATTGTCAATGATTTTTGCTTTTCTAATACTGTATAAACTAATAGCATCGTTATGTAGTGTACATCTACTAATAGATTTGTATCATGGGTGAAGACATGTTTGTATGAATTTCCTCAAGTGCCCACTTTCTACTATAGATAGCGACAACTCGACACCGAGTATGAACATTACTATGCCTTTTCGTGCTATTTCTAAATTATAAATCCCGATTGCATGAACTACTGCATAAAGTCCTTTTTTTGACATGAACCAAATTGAAGTTGAGTAATCCCAACATGAACAAGGCATTTTTCGTAATACAAAATTTTTATTTTCAAGTGAAGTCACGTCCACGATTATTACAATATGCTTTAGCAATGTACTTTGAAGTCTAAATTGTCTCCTTTTCGTAAAGTGTTTTCACCATTCAAAGTAGGCTCATGAGATTTTGCCTTCTTTCTCCTTTGTAGAGACTGCTTATTCCCAATTATCATCAGTATTTTTCAAATTTAGAACATCACAAGCTTGAGAAATTGAGTGTCGAAATTACAAAAAATGGGTGAACATCATCATCAGGGTTTATGAACCTAGTGTAATCCATAATGAATTTTATTTAAAACTTAAGAATAAAAATACTAATAGAAATAATTGGTACAAGAAAAGTTGAAAATGAATAAAAATATTTGGAAACAAAAAAAAAACTGTAAAATAAATGCAAAATTATAGTTGTAAGAAGATGGCAGTGCTAAATTAACAAGTTCGTAGATTAAAAAATATAATGAAAGTGATTTACCTTTCTTCTCAATTTATAGAACCCAGATTAAAAAACTAAATAAATTTTCAAATTTGAGGTGCCTAATTTGATGCACCCTACTCTTGTAGTTGTGTCACTGAATGCAGTATGCATTGTTGCAAAATGAAACCGTGTAGATTGCATAGCTAGGCGATCTAGTAGGCTCATCTAAGCTCGTCTCACAAGTCATCTCTTTGTTGCTTCGATCCCGTCCGCGACTCATCTCAAATCCAAGTCGAGATAGCTCGAGTTGTTTTTAGACTAGTCCAGTCAATGAACGACTCTCTACACGTAACATTTCTAATGGGACATGTCAGTGGATAAATTACACATTATTTGTATTATTCAACATCCATTTAGATTGTTTAAATTAGGGTGTAACCCGAATTTTATTTTGAAGATACTTGGGAATTCTAATTAAAGTCGACTTAAGAAAAATCATATTTGGAATACTATTTTGGAATTCTATTCAAAGTCTATTTGACAAAAGTTGAAACTCTATTTGGAATCCCAATTAAGAGTTTGGGAATTGTGTTGGAGTTGAACAGGTCGACATATGGACCGGAGAGAAATTTGCGGTACTTTTCCTCTAGCGGCTGCTAGCCTACCGCTCAAGCAACGCAGTCAAAATTTTGTGCAAAGAGGCGCCGCCTAGCACTCGAGTGACGCCAACACCGCCCACTTGGTGCCCACCGACACTCGTGCGGTGGCTCGCCCTATCCAAACCCGTTTTCATGTCTTGAGTATTCATTTCAATCTATAATTCTATTTTTAGAGCTTGGAACACCCTTATATATATAGCACAAGATTTTCGTATTGACAGGTAAAGATGTGAGCAGTACTCACTCAGATGGATTTGGACGATGTGTTGTTGGGATTTAACGAAATGCCCACAACTTGGAATCAAGAATAGAAACAACGTAGGGATTAGAGGCCCTATTACAAATTCATTTTCATCTTTTGAATAATATTTTCAAAACATTTTGAAGGGAAAAGTTAGCCGTTGCGCTATGGTTGAAATTGGAGCAATCATGACGAAAAGTCTAACTAGCAAATTGCATATGAAGCAGCATCTATATTTTCATCGTATAACAAAAGGTACATCACTTGAAGATCAATTAGCTATTTTTAAAGAAATCGTCGCTGATTTAGAAACCTTAAGAGGTTAAATATGATGAAAAAGTTTGAGTTTGATTTTGTTGTGGACGAAAGGTCTAACTAGGAAATTGCATATGAAGCAGCATCTATATTTTCATCGTATAATAGAAGGTACATCACTTGAAGATCAATTAGCTATTTTTAAAGAAACCATTGCTGATTTAGATACCTTAGAGGTTAAATATGATGAAAAAGATTTGAGTTTGATTTTGTTGTGTTCGTTGCCCGCTTTATATATGTCTTTTAAAAACACGATCTTATATAGTCTTGATACTCTCACAAGTCTGATACTCTATATTCAAAGTAGAAGATGAAGATGAAGCATGTTGTTGGATCTAAAATTCATGAAGATGGCCTCGTTGTTGATAGTGGTTGTGCAAATGGCAAATTAAAGTTTAACTTCAAATTTTATAATTACTATAAGAAGAAAATGCACTTGATAAATGATCATTATAAGTTAAAGAATAAAGAAAAACTGGCTGCAAATCAGCAATCAAAATATTAGGGAAAGCCAGTATTGTAGAAAACTATCACAGTGATGGAGAATTTTTACTTATTCTAACTACAACTCCAAACCTGATGAGAATTTGATTCTTGATATAACTAGAATTTTTCATGTGTCTCAATCAAGATTTATTTTTAACATATGAAATAATTTCAAAAGGTGTTGAATTAATAAGAAATAATACACCTTGTATGATAGTTTGTATTGGCCGGTGTAACTCCCCAAATTTTTATTTACTATTTTTACATGGGCCTAAATTTAATATTGGTTGTTTAACAAATAAAATAGATCATGTCTAGCCTTGTCGTCATACTAAAGTCCAAAAGTTAAAGTGATAAGTTTAACCCATTTATTCGCGTGAATGATATATTTCTTAGTGTATATTTTTTTGAATTTATAATAAATTTGGTTTGGGTCAAATATTTAAGTATCATAGAAGTTGATAAAATATATCAAATATTATATTCATTTTATAGCTTGTGTTAAATAACATAAGTTGGGCTCATGAAAAATTAAATTTAAACTAGTATGTCTAAGAAATTCTAATAGAAAAAAATGTTCCAATATACCACCATACTTCCTAGAGCACTCTGATGGAAAATATGAAGTCTTTGGAGGGCAAAATAGTCTATGTTTTTGTAAATGTATAAAATCTTTAGTAATTGTAATACTACCATTATCTTTTAATAAAAAATTTAATCCTATAATAAAATCTGTTTCTTTAATATTTAAATTTCTTACCCATGTAGAATCTTTTGGTAAAGTATATTCTATACTTTGTTCACAATTAGTTTCAAAACTGGTTTTACTATTTGGTTTTAATAATTCTGTATGAGTATATAAATCTTCATCCATTTTCTGGGCATCTATTGGTTCTTTTGATTTTACTATATATTTATTTGGTATTAATTTTTTATTAATTATACAATTACTAGAGCATGAATCTACTAACCCTAAACATTTTATAATATAATCTCCTATTCTTATTTGACATTTTGTTTTAATACTTTTTAAGTTATTCTTGATTACAAACACTTGTACATTTGTAAACATTCTTTATTTTGTTTTATTTCTTCAATTAAAACTCATTTTCCTTTTTTATTATATTCTAATATTTCTATTCTTCCTATTAGTAGTTTTTGCATAACTTCTAAATTTACTATTTTTTTCCTAAAAATTCTTATCTCTGAAATTTCTAACCGTTCTTTTAAAATTTCTGTCGTTTTGATCTCTTCTTTTTCTATTAAACATTTTTCTTCTAAGCATTTTATACATGCTTCTTTATAACATTCTAAACATTTTGCCCTAAGTTTTCTAACTGTATACCAATTACATAAATAACAACCTATATTATCTGTTCCTCTATATTTTTATCAATTATGTATACATTGTATTATATTCATTAAATTAGTTTCTTCTTCTGATTCTAATTTTTTTTCAATATTTAAATTTGAAAATTCATCTATTATTTCATAATCTGATTCTTCTTGTTCATTTTCTAAGTTTTTGCCTTCTATTGATATTATACTATAAAT
>CAIGRO010037479.1:0-10836 GCA_903798355.1 Fraxinus baroniana | reverse complement strand
TTACTGAACTTTATTGTTCACGCTTTGTATTTTGTATTGTAGATGGTTCCACGGACAACTGAGGTTTTTCGGACTACCAGACATGCTGAAATTACTGACGACCTAACTGATATACATGTTATATATAGACGTACTCACCACACACGCTTTTATATGGTTGTTGATGAGGATGAAGGTATTGGAACTTTTGAAGAGTATAAGAATTTTGTGTTAGTGATGGTTGATGTGTATGACCTGATCACATGTCGATATGTAAATACTATGCGATCTGTAAAATGGAACCTACTTTCTTTCTTATTTGGTAAGGAAAAAACTCGATCATAAACGGAACACGTTCTTCCTTATTTGGACATATAAAGGATAGGCACTGCATTTCAGAATTTAGTTCACTTTCCAAAACTTCATATGCCTGTTTCTTTAAATCATTAACCTTTTCAGCCAATCTGTAACACCAAGTTTAATAGTTTCCCCGTTTCTTTTTGCTTCAACAACCAAAACTTCATTGCGAATCCCACGAGATTCCCAACAATGGAAGAGACAATGTTTGGCAATTATCAGTTTTCCAGCTCAAATAGCAGATATTCCAGCAGTATCAAAGAAGCCTATCAGCATAAAAAAAACACATTGAAGGGTCTGAAAATTACATTCCACTTAGTAAACTTTAACAAAACAATAGCAAAAGGAAAAAGAATTATTCCTCAGTAAATGTTCGAGTTTTTCTCTCCTATTTTCTTTCATTAGCATGTGGTGGTTTTCCATCAAATGGTATCAAAGTTGATAGTCCAACCATTATTTTTAACAAAACTGCCATATTTAAATTCTAATTTTATATCCTTCTATAAAAGAAAATCAACATCCACTTCCCTTCTTGTAACAGAAATAGGGGATCTGGGAAGGAAGAACATAGCCTGACAGCCCCGTATCTTTAGACCAGGGCTAGCCATTATCCTACAAGAAGATAAATATCCAAATGCTAAAAAGATTTTCCAAACCGGCAGAGCATGATCCTTTGGTCATGTAAAAGTTTCTTCCAAACAACTAAGAACCTAGGGTACACTTGAATGTGGTGTCTCAAAAGTAACGTGCATTGCTTGTGGAGGATGTGATGAAGTTTCATATATGCATTAAGTCATTAACTATAGAGTACTTACCAATTCTGTCGATGGGGAACTCATATGTAGCTGAGCTTGCGGTATTTCATAACAAAAAAAACTAGTCTTTTTGAAGCAGAGATGCATTTCATTTGGCATGTCATGTTGGTGTCCTTCCATGCCTTCCTCAAGAGTCTAACTATTAAAAGATTCAAGTAGTAATGTCCGTGTCTATACAAGAATTCTGAGACACTACTAGTTTCACTTTCTCCTATTGGATTTTGCTATACTTTACATTTCTATAATATAGTAGAGATAAGTCATTGCACCCCAAAATTCTCTTAGATTTGACTGCATCAACAAGCCAGAAATCATTATTTCAGCAATGTACCTATATAAATCCAACAGGCTTATGTGGTTAGACACAAATTTACTGAAAAAATCATTCCAACAACATGAAGTCAAAGGTCATTTTACACATGATTCATATCTAATATTGCATTAAATGATAGGAATTCATCAAGCCACTTAATAACATTAAACTTCAAANAATCCAACAGGCTTATGTGGTTAGACACAAATTTACTGAAAAAATCATTCCAACAACATGAAGTCAAAGGTCATTTTACACATGATTCATATCTAATATTGCATTAAATGATAGGAATTCATCAAGCCACTTAATAACATTAAACTTCAAAATCCATGATATTCCCGAACATCCAATTAAAATGTGGTAGGTGGCTCAGCTTTTGTAAAGTTATCCACCCATTATTGTGTCTGCCAATTATACCCATTTTATTGCTACAAACAAAATTATTTAAAATAGCTAAAAAGAATGACTTTGATCGCAAAAGTCAAGACCAAATTCTGTCTACCAATATGAATACTAATTCGAGAAAAAAACAAAGAATTTATATGACTGTATGTGAAACACTAAACTATCACCTTTAACATCAGAAGCTATCTTGAAACTAACAACGTATTCTGGGTAGATGGGCGAATTTATATGTGTGTTCCACACTGACACCAAAATTCTAAAATCCCTAAATCAAATCTCATCAAAATCCCTAAATCCCTAAATCAAACCTCGTCAAAGTCCCTAATTCCTAAAAACTCTAATTCTCAATCCCTAAATGTAGTTCATAACATTAGATTAACACTTGAAAGTCAATACTATAGCCCCATAAATTTCATTTTGAAAGGAAAAACTGTGGAACAAATGCACTTAGAAAATGAAATTGAACAAATCACAAAATGCACAGTCTGTAATCAATACAATAAATTACCTGCTTACCCTGGAGCAGCGCTACAGCGGAGCTTGGAAGTTGTACTTGGAGACTGGAGTTGGGCAGAGCTCGAAACGGGTCTGCGGTGTAACTGTGTGTAGTATGGGAGAGACTGTTAGTCGAGAGAGGAAGGGCGGACGTGGAGCGGGAAATAGGGTGTCCGTTCCATGCCGGTGTGGATTAACACTTAAAAGTTAATATTATAGCCCCATAAATTTCATTTTGAGAGGAAAAACTGTGGAGAAAATGCACTTAGAAAATGAAATTGGACAAATCACAAACTGCACAGTCTGTAATCAATACAATAAATTACCTACTTACCCCGGAGCAGCGCTGCAGCGGAGCTTGGAAGTTGTACTTGGAGACTGGAGTTGGGCGAAGCTTGAAACGGGTCTGCGGTGTAAGTGTGTGGTGTGTGGGAGAGACTGAGAGTCGAGAGAGGAAAGGCGAACATGAAGCGGGAAATAGGGTGTCCGTTCCGTGTCAGTGTGAATCAAGGGGGGTCGATTTTGCTGCCGGGAGATGAGGAGACTGAGGAGTGGGAGACGGGAGAGACGAGAGTGGAGACGGGAGACAGGAGGGTGAAGACGGGATTTGAAAAGTGAAGTAGGATGCAGATTGTTTTTCTTTCCTTTATATATATTAGAAAAAAAAAAGTTATTAGCAACGTTTGGCAAACGTTGCTAAAAGTCTCACTTTTGACTTTTAGCAACGTTCCTTTATATATATTAGGAAAAAAAAAGTTATTAAAACGTTGCTAAAAGTCTCACTTTTGACTTTTAGCAACGTTTGCCAAACGTTGCGAAAAATAAAACTTTTAGCAACATTTGGCAAAGTGAGACTTTTAGCAATGTTTGTCAAACGTTGCGAAAAGTTTTATATTATGCAACACTCAATAAACGTTGTAAAAAGGGTCTATTGCAACATTTTTCTAAAAAAACGTTGCCAAAACTCATTTATATTAACCAATGCAACATTCACTTACTAAAATGTTGCCAAAAGATCCTTTTAGCAACATTTATCAATAAATGTTGCCTTTTTAGTATTGCAAAAGGCTTTTTTTATTAACCAATGACAACATTCACTTCCTAAAATGTTGTCAAAAATTCCTTTTAGCATCATTTATCATCAAATGTTGCATTTTATGTGTTGCGAAAGACCCTTTTTGTTGCAGTGTGGTTAAAAAGAAAAGAGAGAAAAATGTGTTTTGAAAAAAAGGGATCAAACAAGGTCTAAGTCTTCTCCACCAGATCTGATTTGTCGCTGCAGTTGGCAGTGTCGCTCGTCTCTAGATCCTGATCCAGATCCAATCAACAATTCGGCTGCTCTAATCCAATCTTCACCATCTCTAGCTCCGAAAGCGATTAGACCACCAATTGAGTCTTCTCTACCAACTTAGGCTTGGCGTTGCAATTGGTGGTGGTTGTCTATGAACGTGTGGGATTTTTTGCTTTGGTGGTTTAGAGTATTTTGAGTGGTGGAAGTGAAGATGGTGGTGGATTTGAGGTGGAATTAAGGTGGACTGGTTGCAATGATGGGTGGTGTCAACGGGTGGTGGAGGGCTTTTTTCTTGCAAGAGCGCTAATGCGGTAGGATGAGTAGTATTTGTGATAAGTTAATTGGTTAATTTGTTATTAAATAATAATTTATGACTATTAAAAGTATAATTTACAACTAAATATGCGATTGTGATGAACAAGTTGTGTCTTATGTGATTGTGAGGTTGTGTGATTTGTGATTAGTATGTGATCGTGATCATAAACTATGTGATATTGTAATTGTGACATGTTTAATAAAATTATAGGTCACAACATTTCATCAAACGTCACAAAATATAACCACCCGGTTTTTGAAAATTTTCCACAATTTTCTTAGACTAAAATTGTATTTTGAAATATTTATAGTTATGAATTTTTTCATTATGGCTCAATATTTAATACAATTCACCAATCATATTAAGAGGATGTTTTGTGGATATTAAAATTAGATTTTTAGTAGATTGTGATAGAAGTTTTTGAAATGTGTGGTTGAAAAGTTATGAGACTCATGAAAGATGTGGATAATATTAATTGTTTGATTTTGATTTAGATTAAAATTTGATTTTAATCCATACAAATCAAGGCCTAAAATAATAGTCATCGAAAACATGCTTTAATGTTAAACATGTTAGTAAATCCATATACACAAAGTATTCCAACATTCTTTCTACTCAGACGAAAATGGCATGAACCCCTTGGTTTTTTCCCATCCCCTGAATTTCCCATTTTTCGTTGGTAGGGTAGGGGGAAAAGGTCCATTTTTCCTGGGTTTCTGTCGATGATATTATCAATTACATAAATTTTCATCAATGCAAAGTTAGGATCATTCGTGTCAAGATTGCAAAGGTTTGTGATCATTTGTGTTGAGTTTGAAAGGTTTAGACCAAAAAAGAAAAAATGTACAAACATTTGGGATCATTTACGCCAATTTCCCTCGTTATTATTATTATAAATTAAATGATTATTTTGCTTGAAGCTATTAGATTGTGCATTATAACCTTTCTTTTCAATCTCCTTTGAAATCTAGATCCCCTATTAGAAACAGATTTCTGTCGATGTTTTATGAATTAATATCTTAAGCGAAGCTCAAATAAGTCAAATTTGGATATTGATTACTATTTATAGTTAAAAGTCACTGAAAAATAAATTTTAAACTAAAAAAAAAAAAAAGCAAATCTCATTAGTATAAAAAGTAACTTTGAAAATTATGTTTAAGTAAAATAATGAACTTAAAAGTAATTTGCAGTCAAACATGCTATTAGCAGCATCCATCTTTGAAGTTTGAAAATTTTGTTGTTTATGGTTTACATGAACTGAAATTATCAAAGGATGAATAGCTTGACTATTATAGGTGACTATAATTGCAGCTTGAACCTTGACTAGAATAATTTATTTACAAGTACTTTAAACTAGGGAAAATGGCAATTGAGGTCCTAAATCTTCGACCAGTATAGGAGTTTGATTCTCAATCTTCAAAATGTAGAATTTAATACTTAAATATTTGAATTCGATAGCATTGAAGTCCTTGGTTGACAATTTTACCCTTGTTTTTATGTAAAAGGCAAACTTTTGATAAAAAGACAATTCTAAACTTATCTATAAATAAACATGACGAAGAGAGAAAAAAATAGTAGAAAATAATAGTGTATCCCAATCAATAAAAACACGAATCAATAGTCAGATCAACCCAGTATCCAATAAAGTTATTGTCAATTAAAATTGATGATCGACCTAACAACACTCTATTGACACTTAAAGTATCTTTAAGAGATTCTTTAAACATGAGATACTCTCTATTTTAAAGAGTCATTATTTAAAATCATACTCCAAGAATCTCTTTAAATTAACATTTTAATTTAGAGACTCTATAATTAACTGCACTCAAAGTATTTCAATTTTCAATATAGGAAAATAATAAAATAATCTAAAAAAGTTAATTAAAATAAAAGATAAAGAAAAATAATAATTATTTTTTGGGAGTAGTAAAATTAAGTATTAAATATAAAGAGCTTATTGGCGTACTTCAAAATTTAAACTCCCTAAATTTTTAAAAATATAGTCTCTTGCAAATGTTCTTAGCATAGCAAAAGTTTTTGTTACGCAAAATCAATTTTCATTTGAAGAGTTGGAAATTCATAAAGGAAAGGCAAACAAAGGGACAATGAAATAATTAAAAACATTTGCACAATAATTGAAATCAAAATTGTCAAGTTTTCTTAACTTTGAAGAAAGAAAAATTTCAGCACTTAGTAATAATTGGAGGCAATTTTATATTAGAAGGAACTACATGGCATGCATATTGTCCATACAATAATTAAGGCATTTCATGGATATTGTGAATTTGAAAATACATGAAAAATAGTTGTTGATTCACAAGCTCGATCGTGGAAAATATGAATGGTGGTGGGTTCTACCCTAGCAATCAAACTATTGTCTCTTGAAGTAGTTACCAAGATATGTATACTTTGTGGTCGAGTGACTCCTTGACATATTTATTGTCTATATAGGTCTTGAAATTATTAGAACCCATTTGATAGGGTTTTTGAAAAGTCAAAAATTGATTTTGAAATTAAGAAGTTATTTTTCAACATGTTTGAATAATTCTTTATAAGTATTTTATCTGGTTAGAAGAGCTTTTAATGAAACTGACATAAGGTAGTTAGCTTCCTCTAGAAGTTCTTTTTTAAAATAGTCATGCCAAACACTCTATTCAACACATAGGCCTAACTTACTAATTATTCACCACAATGGTCTTTTTAATATTTAAAGACAAACATATCCTTCATTTCAAAATTAAAAAGCGAGATTTCTCTCCCTGGACCCCCGACTCACACTCCCTAACCCCCTAAACCACTCGGACCCCAAACCCTAGGACTCCAGATGACCCCTAGACCATCCAGACCCCCCTAACCTTGTTAACATATAAAAAATTTGTTGTGATTTCTTCACAAACTTGGATTTCTTCAACATAATAAAAGAATTTTTTAAAATCTTTGAATAGTAAAACTAAAAACACATTATCCATCAATATTATAAGAAAAAATGGAAAAACCTTGAATATGGAGATGGAGAAGATGAATAAATCTTGAAAAACCTTGGAGATGGAGATAGATGAAAAACCTTGAAGAATGGCGACTAGGAGGAGATGGGGATGGAGAAGGAGAAGATGAAAAAATATTGAAGAACAAGAAATTATAAGATTTTCAAATTCTCAACGTTCAAAATGAAGGTAAATGGGTATTGTCATTTCTTTAAATTTTTTACTTTTTTTTTACTTAAATTTGGTCTAAGATAATTGTGGAAAAGTGGTCGAGTCAACCGACCATCTACCATCATTTCCTTCTAGATTTAGCTCTTGTTTTGACTTGAGTCAAAGTAACAATTGATTTTAACAACATTTTATGGGGTCTACAACTTTTTAACCACACATCTTATCAATTTTGATCAAAACTTACTAAAAATCTAATTTTAATTCCAATCAAACAGAGGTATGTTCTTCCTCTAATTGAGCTATTTTACGATCATGTGAAGTCTTCCACGAGTATCCATTGGTCGTATAAGTTTTCATCAATTCACTGACATGTCGACAAAGCAATCAAAAGCAATGCTCTCGACAACTCGATCAAGGGAGTTAATTGTCCTATGCAGGACCATTTAACATATAATTGATAAAAAAAAAAAAAAAAAAAAATGAAGTAGGCAAGCTACCTTGTACATCATTTTCCCAACTTGGTAAGCACTTGCTCATGATCTTAATCATCAAATCCTCTTCTATTCTCACCGGAAAATCAAGGAACCTTGGATACCTGTCCACGTGTACCCATAACCTAGTCTAGGAAATTCAAGAAAAACGTCGTGGACTAGTAATCTGATAATTGTAAAACGTTAGTTAAATAGACTAAGTCTAGGATGATCCCAATTAATCAAGAAGTTGAACTCATCGTCTCCGGACTTCACATAAAGGAATAAAGTTTCCCACCCACTATTTGATGGAGGACAATAGGCCAGTGACAATAAAAATTGTGACACTTGGCAAATGTTGCTGAGTTTTTGGACGCGTCACTTCACTCGCAACATTTCCTCCTCTATAAATAAGACTTTTGGGACGTCCATTTAATGACCTCCAATGATATGCAATCATAGTATAACATAAAATTTCATATTTTCTTAGTCAAAACTTTGCATAAAAGTTGCTTTTCATTTCATTCAAAATGAATACAATAACCTAATTTTGGTTCGTTGATTCTCGTGTTTTGGAGTGTTACTAACACAAGAAAATTGTTGTTATATCTTGGAAGTTGATTGACATCATTCGTAGGCACCATTACGGGGCAAATTCGACTTAAAGACAAAAAGTTCAATTTTTGCTTTAACATTACATCCATTTCTCACTACAACAAAAATGGGTTTTGGCAACACTTAAAATGCAACATTCATTGATTGAATGTTGCTAAAAGGGTCAATTGCTACGTTCATGTGAGTGAATGTTGCAAAAAAGTGACATTTCGCAACGTTCACTGACCGTTGCAAAAAAATTCACTTTTTGCAACGGGCATTCACCCGNTAGAGACTCTACGGCAACATCGCATCCCACAACAGACGCGCGATCATTGCAAAAGGTTATTTGCAACATTTTTTGTCCGTTGCGAAAGGTAATTTTTGGTGTAGTGTCTCTTTGCATTAATTTGGCATTCTTTTTCTTTAGTTTTATTACTTTTTTTTCTCCTTGCTATTACTCTGTTCAATTTTTTGTAAGGTTGGTAAGTTTGATTTTTGGTTTAAAAGTCATCACTCAAATCATTTTTTATTCAACATATTTATCGACCTATCGACTAAGAAATCCCATGTTCTCATAACCGACTGATTCAACTCACAGCCACTCCAGTAGACATGGTCACCCCTACAATTGGTTGCATTTCTCCAATTAATGCACATGATATTACTTCAATGGCGCTCTATAAAAAGTCCACACCCTCCCTACAGCATTACAAAGGGAACTTTTTACGATATTTTTTTATAGGCATTCAATTAATACGGCTGTATAGGACTGTGTGTATTTATAATGGTCGAATTTTACGAAAAATCGCTCCAAGAAAGAGGCTTTAATGTAGAATACTATTCTTGGATCAACTCTTTACTTGTTCCATATTATTCTCAAGGATAGTAGACTTATTCTTACACCATATGAGGGAACAACGAAGGTGCCTACTCTTTCCTTGTTGCAAGACACAACTAATCAATTATCCGTGACGAACAACACCAGCAAAATCCATAAGCATCATAATATAAAGATCAAATTGAAAAGTTGAACATTCTACTACCAAAAAATGATTTTATACAATTAATACAATACCAATATATCGAGCAACCAATGTAATGCTTCCTCTTTAGTTTTGTCTTATACTTAATGATATTTGTACACAATGTCGTACATAATAATGACATGAAACAAAGGGAAATATTCACAAATCCAAACTTCTTGTTGATTGACAAAATGGGTCCTATATCATATATAATTCTACAAGTAAAACCAAATGATTCATTATATAATGATAGATCCGAGGCGAACCAAAACCAACGAGTTCAAGATCAGTATTATTATATGATTGTTTTTATGTTTCACAAAGAAGTAAGGTAGAAACTCCCTTTCTTGTTAATAATTTAGGGTCCGTTTGATTGCAAAAATGGAATTTGGGTGGAAAGAAAATGAATTCTAGAGAATTGAATTGACCAAGTAACGAGCTCAAACTACATACAAATTGCAAATCGTACAAAGACTTAAACTTGTTGCGCCTCTTTGAATCTCACCTCGCACCTCAAGCACGAACTTTTAGCTGCGACTTGGATGTACGGGGGCCTATGATGAGGAAAAAATATCGATAGACCCGGGCTCGAGCTACTTGACTCGAATTCGGTCTAGTAGGCCCGATCTTGGCCCACTCCGACTAGGCTGATTTCGAGATCGGGTCCATTATGAGGTCGGGCCTAGAAATATTAGTCCTACTTAAGTACAAACTCCTAATTTATTACAAATTTTACCATAACACAAATTATATACTTCTAATACAATACAAACACATAAAATAACTAGACCTACATGAAGTTCAGTCATTCCATGACTTCCCCTCCAACATCTATAAATAAATAACCTAGCCTCACTATTAAGGTATGTTTTTACATAATATCCAGATATACAGTTTTTCAGATAATTCTCTCTCTGACTTAAGTATCGGAGGGGTGACGAGGATACACTTTGATGCCTTTATTTCAGGTATTGGAGATCGGATATGGCGGAGCTTTTCCAATTTGCTCGGGTTGGCACATGTACGAATTTTGGCATCATCACTGTTGTATCTAGAATTTTTTTCAATTGAAAAAAAAAAGAATCTGGAAAACCATTTTTCCACCTAAGATTTCAGGGAAAAGCAAGAAAATATGAGCGTGTGAGGAAAAGTGAAAAATCATTTGCCTAGAAAAAAAAAAACATATCAAACAAAGAAAAAGTCCATTTTCTATGGAATTGGCTCTCTATCAAACACACCCTTAATGGTTTATTATTTACAGAACCAACTTCGGCTCCTTTATTTGTGAAATACTAAGTTTTACATCATCCTTTATATTTTGTTAAGATTTGAGTTTCTTTCTTAAAATGTCAACCTTATTAAGAGGAGTAGCACAATCCTTTATAAATTGGTCTATATTTTCATCTTTATTCAATGTGGGATTCTATCACTTAACATGTCACCGCAAGATGGTGGCTCGTTTGAGCAAACCAATCTTGAAATGAGTGTGCTCAATTTTTTTTAGTCTTAATCGTTTAACGGGCTTTGATACCATGTTAAAATTTGAGATTCTATTTTAAAAGACCCTATTTATAGGGCAATAAATAATTCTAAAATGAAAGATTGCATAATAATT
>CAIGRO010037453.1:579-21337 GCA_903798355.1 Fraxinus baroniana | reverse complement strand
CGAGAACCCGCATACACATGTATCCCGCTTCTTGGATATGTGTCAACACTTCAGGCATTAAGGGATATCAGATGATGCAATCAGATTGAGGTTGTTTCCACACACTTTACAAGATAAAGCACTTTAGTGGTTAGATTCACTCCGAGTGGCTAGCATCACTACTTGGAACGATTTAGTGGTGGCAAAATAGCTCGTGGGCTCGCATGGTTCGGGCTGGCTCGGCTCGGCTCGGAAAAAGCCCAAGCCTAGGCCGGCCCGTGTGGCTCGACGAGCCATGCGAGCCGGCTCGTGGCACGGGCCAAAATGGTCCTTGTCCGGCTTGGTGAAAAAAAAAATAAAAAATTTAAGAACTTAAATCTGCCTGCAAAAGCAGGCAGAAATCTTGGTGGAACGAGTCTTAAAAAAAATTATTTTCCGTCATACATTACTATCTTTAGGACTAAGAATTTTCCGAGGAATGAGGCAACAAACTTGGTGTGCAAGAATCCAAATATAACCCAAAAATAATTTCCAAAAAGTCAAATATTTCAGCTTCTCACTACGCAACAAGTAATTTTTAGATTAATAGCAATCAAATCTTTTGATAATAGAATCTACGAGACATCTCTCCAGTGTCCCAACATGTTAGTTAATAAAAATCTCTAGGAGGATGAAATATGACAGCCAATGTTACATTAAACATGTCATAAGCACTCTATAACACTGTCGCGCAGGGTATGCAACAATGCCAACTATTCTGAGGCAATGAATTTCGACTCAGCTCACAAGCAAGTGATCAAATCCTCCCCCTGCTTGCATAGCAGCAACCCGAGGTCCTCGCACATTGTGAAGCAACTGCTGCAGCCACCTTCTCGTGGTTGGGTCTTCCTGAAAATATAAAGAATTAAAAAGAACATTCACCAAATGTTCCGTTTAAGAGAAGAAAATCCTAACAATAGGTCTAATCTTTTGTTGAAGAATACTTACACGAAGGCAACTCCTAAATGTTGCATCTCTAAGGATATCTGGAAGACAACTTCTCAGCGCATATCAAGCTCTGTATAAAATAAGGTGATTGGTTTCAGCAAAGAGACGTTTTTAAAAAAATGAAAGCAGGTGAATCGATGAAATTATTCTCACCTTACATTATCAGACAATTGAAGGTAGGACCTGATTATGTAGCACGTATAAAATGTACAAAATTTAAAAGAGGGGGTTTTATACTTTTATAATTTATTTAATTTGTAGCACGTATAAAATGTACAAAATTTAAATTTTTTATTTTTTAAGTTTAAAAAAAAAAAACCGAGCCGGCTCGGCCCACAAAGGCTCGAGCCGAAAGCTCGGGTCGAGCCTCAATTTTTTTGGCTCGGCTCGGCTCGGGCCAAAAAAAGCTCGAGTTTTTTTATTTTCAGCTCAGGCTCGACTCCAAAAAAACTCATTATAACGAGGACCAACCAAGGGTTTAAAAGAACTGTCAAGGGCATTAATGTCATTTCAAGTTTAACGACAATGACAAACAAGTAAAGTTGGTCCCATTTTAAATCCTATTTTAGCCCCTGTTTGAGTCACATTAAAATTAAAATTTTCATTACCAATCTTCTATTCTTTTTCAACAACACATTCTTTAATAAAATAATATTTTTGATTACATCAATAACTTTTTTTTTTTAACCACACATTTTCCGTCGATATAATATTTCAAAATACATTTTTCCAAAATAATGTGGCTCAAACGCACCCTTAACACGAACCAAACATTGACTGGGCCGGACCATCGTGAAAGATAGCCGTTGGCAGCCTCTCATATAAAATAAAAATAGAATCAAGTTTTGGGAATTCCGAACCCTAAATATTTGTGCCCTATTCATCATTCATCAAAATGAAATCACAAAAACTAGCCGTTGGGCTTTTAGCCAAGAGGAAAGCAGCTCCTCTGAATGAATCTGTGTGACCCCTGACACTTCACGTATCCCCCCAAAACTCGTTCTCAGATTCCTTTGATTTGTCTGAATGTCGCTGATTCCTCTCTCCTCTTTCTCTCTCAATACTTCACGTGCTTCATCACGGGAACCCTACGTCATCTGGCTCCCCCTTCTCACTACAAAACTCGTTTCACGCTATTCCTTACTCTGTTTGGATTCTTGGAAGCTAAGGTTCTTGTGCTAGGATAGGAAGAAAAGAGAGAGGAATTAAAGATTTTACTTGCTTTCTCTTTACTTTCACATACGTTTAAGTTCTTAGTGGTTATGGAAGGAGAAGTCTTTATGTTGAGAGTTTCTTACACATGCCCATTTGATGAAATTCAGTTTTCAAAGCAAAAAATAACTTACCAGCATTATGTTTGCGATAAAAAGAAGGAAAAATGGAAGCCCTTTTGTTCTTTGAGTTGTTCAAGAAAGCTGCTTCTGTTTGCTAAGATTTTCTTGGTTTTTCAGCTGTTTATTTGTGTGATTCAGCCAGTTTCAAGCGAGGCTTGGGATGGTATAATTGTCACAGAAGCTGATTATCAAGCCCTCCAAGCCTTTAAACATGAATTGGTTGATCCAAAGGGCTTCTTGAAAAGCTGGAACGACAGTGGCTATGGAGCTTGTTCAGGTGGTTGGGTTGGAATCAAATGTGCACAAGGCCAAGTAATTGTAATCCAGCTTCCATGGAGAGGTTTAGGTGGCAGAATCACTGAAAAAATTGCCCAATTTCAAGCTTTAAGAAAACTTAGCCTCCATGATAATGTAATTGGTGGTTCAATTCCAACTTCTTTGGGATTTTTGCCCAATTTAAGAGGGGTTCAATTGTTCAACAATAGGTTTTCAGGTTCAATTCCTTCTTCACTTGGCATATGCCCACTTCTTCAAACACTTGACCTTGGTAATAATTATTTGTCTGGGGCAATCCCATCTAGTCTTGTTAACTCTACAAAGCTTTTTAGGCTTAATATTAGCTACAATTCTTTGTCTGGTTCAATCCCCGTTAGTCTTACACAGTCTCCCTCCCTTGTATTCCTTGCTCTTCAGAACAACAATCTTTCAGGAAGTATTCCTTCTTTCGGGAAGTTAAGTGAGCTTCAAGAGATTTCACTTAGTCATAACCAATTGAGTGGAGGTTTACCAAGTAATATTGGTAATCTCTCTAGGCTTAGAACAATGGATTTCTCATATAATGCCATCAATGGGAGCTTGCCTAATAGTCTGTCTAATCTACAGAATTTATCAGTTCTCAATTTGAGGAATAACCAATTTAATGGTCATATTCCAGCAACAATTGGGAATATTTCTTCAATTAGGCAGCTTGATTTATCAATTAACAGTCTTAGTGGGGAAATTCCAATTTCTCTTGGTGATTTACTCAATCTTAATTCCTTTAATGTCTCGTATAACAACTTTTCTGGTCCTGTTCCAGCCAAGCTTTCTCGCAAATTTGATTCGAGCGCCTTTGTGGGAAATATTGAACTATGTGGGTATAGTTCTTCAACAGCTTGTCCGGTTTCACCCTCCCCAGCTCCCCCAGCTCCATCATCAGAAGCGCCGAAGAAGCGAGACCGAAAACTTAGTACTAAAGACATTATTCTCATTGCAGCAGGGGCTCTCATAATAATTTTACTTATACTTTGTTGCATTTTGCTCTGCTGCTTGATAAGGAAAAGAGCTGCGGAAAAAGAAGTTGAGGGTGGTCAGGCTGCGGGAAGGGCAGCTGTGGCCCGGGGTGAAAAGGGTATTCCACCAACTGCTGGTGAAGTTGAAGCAAGTGGAGAAACAGGAGGGAAGCTTGTGCATTTTGATGGCTCTATGTTTTTTACTGCAGATGATCTTTTGTGTGCCACTGCAGAGATTATGGGCAAAAGCACTTATGGAACAGTGTACAAGGCCACATTGGAAGATGGTAGTCAAGTTGCTGTGAAGAGATTGAGAGAAAAGATAACCAAAGGCCAGAGGGAATTTGAAACAGAGGTCAATTCACTTGGGAAAATCAGACATCCTAATCTATTAGCCCTTAGAGCTTACTACCTAGGTCCAAAAGGAGAGAAGCTCTTAGTTTTCGACTACATGCCTAAAGGAAGCTTGACTTCTTTTCTTCACGGTGAGTGAAATCGAGTCTAGTTTCTTTTTTCGATCCTATGATTGGCTTACAAAGTGTTGTCTTTTTATTGCAGCTCGTGGCTCTGATACAACGGTTGATTGGCCTACTAGGATGAACATAGCAAAAGGCATGGCAAGAGGGTTGCTCTACCTTCACACAAATGTGAACATTATACATGGAAATCTTACATCAAACAATGTTCTGATTGATGAAAATAACAACGCAAATATTGCAGACTATGGCCTTTCGCGCCTAATGACTACTGCTGCAAATGCAAATGTAATTGCAACAGCAGGAGCATTAGGCTACAGAGCACCCGACCTTTCAAAGCTTAAGAAAGCCACCATTAAAACTGATGTGTACAGCCTTGGGGTCATCATATTGGAACTTCTCACTGGGAAGTCTCCGGGAGAGGCAATGAATGGCGTCAATTTACCTCAATGGGTTGCCTCCATTGTGAAAGAGGAGTGGACTAATGAAGTTTTTGATTTGGAGTTGATGAAGGATGGCTCAGTAATTGGTGATGAGTTGTTGCACACATTGAAACTGGCCTTGCATTGTGTTGATCCCTCGGCATCGGCTCGACCTGAAGTACATCAACTTCTCCAGCAACTGGAAGAGATTAGACCAGAAACAGCTACCAGTTCTGGTGATGATGTTGGAGCGGTAGCAGTCCCTTCAACAAGTGATTAAAAGATATCCTGAATTCAGCTAGTTATGTTTGGTCCATTAAGATTCTTTCATTCTTGTAATTTTTGTGAGTTTTCTGCATTGCTTTGTGGCGTCGGTATATTACAAAGTTTATTCAAGTTATTGGAGGGGCAATTTTTTGCCAAATAGTCGTAAGAAAGGCTGTGGAATCCCTCTTAATTCCATCTCCTTTTTTTTTTTTTGAAGTAAAAGGGAAGTTTTGGCACCAATCGTATTGACTTTCTCTTGCTTTCTTTACTCAATAATCTATTATAATCAGTGTTCTAAAATGCGCCAAAATATGCCACCTAGGCGCGATGCGCGTCGAAAACGCGTCGAATTCGGTCAATGCGTGTTAAAATGCGTTTGGTTCTAAAATGCACGCGCCTACTCGCGAGATTAGGCGCGCCTAATCCTGACAATCCCCCTTTTTTTCTGTTAATTTTGTTTTTATGATATATTAAAAATCTATTTTTTTTTATATAAAAATATATTTAATCTTTAAAATAATATTAAAAGTACGAAACGCATTATGACGCTATTCTCCACATTGACAAGCTTAAACTTGTAATTCTTGATTCTCGACCTCGACGCATCGCAACGCATTTTAGAACACTGATTATAACTACGAATTACGCAGAAAGAATCGAATCATCACATTGCAGTCACAGATATTCGGCCTGCATAGCTAAAACAACTAAAATCTATTACGCAAACGCATGTTCTAGTTATCATCAACCTTAACCAAATGTTTAAATAACACACTGTAAACAACTTCCAATGCACAGCAGCTAACTACCTAACCCTGTATTACATTTGAGCCTTAAAGTGGATCGGTACACAGGATGGACGGGGTAGGGGAGAGAATAGAGAAATGGCTTATATTTACAGCCAGCACTTAAAGCTATTTCGCATATCCACTAGTTTCTTCTGCAACTGTTTCCCAAGTGTTTGCCATCTTCTCTGCATATCCTGCCTGCTAACATCAAAGATAACAGTTTTCATTTCAAAAAGGAAAAGACATTTCTTGTTAATAAAGCTCAAGTTGCTCCAAAAAAGGCCACAGCGAATGACCGACCATTCCGTGTTCAAATTCCAAAATAAACATCAAATCATGCTAAATCGTTGCAGCACCAATAACAGAACGGAAAATAGGTACCTGATTAACAACGAATCCTTTGAGCATGCTTAAGAAATCATCTTGCCTCTCTTTGTCCAGTCTCTCAAGTTCATTCTTGTTATTTTCCTGCATATAGATGGTAATAATAATATGGAGAAAATGATACTTCTGTATTTTTTCAAGTTTGAAAAGGGATAAATACAACTCTTGTCCATTTATTCTAGTCCGCTATCAAGTTCCGGGAGTCAATTCTAATATGCGATCTGACTGTGACAGAGAATTTGACAAGTGTTTCTACCTTCCCAACTGCCCCCTTCTGCCAACATTAAAACTTTGTTTTGCAAATGGAGAAAGAACTTCGATAACAAGCGAAAGCATCAAATTCTAGAAACTATGAGCAATTTCTCAGTGAAGTATATTCCCAAATCTTTTACAATAGCATTTATTGGAGCAAGAATGATTATGAAAATGCATTAATCACTGCTTCTCGTACAAGGTAACATAATCTTCTACTCCTGTCCTTTAATCTTAATGAAACCAGTTAAAGTACATGCCCCGCAATCCACCAAGTGACAGCATCTGGCTAATCACTATTTCCAATAAATTTGTTGGCTACAAGAATCCTTTATCAACACCGTTTGATCAAATGCTACATCCATTGTAAGTCCAATAAAATCAAACTTTTCACCATAAATTCAGGACAAGAAAAATTTGTACAACTCTCCTCCCCTAACACGTTCTACCAAAATTGAGAATCCCTCGTATTTTAGAGTTTCTTTATGTCTACACAATATATGTCCAAACTACCTACTCCGTTCCCTAATTTATCCTCAATTGAGATTACCTCCACCTATTGACATATACCCACTGCGACCCTGTCACAGCCCCCTCCCTCCAGTGTGTCCTTATAGAAAAGACATTTAAGACATTTTATATAAAAACACGGCCTTCAAAAAAATAAATAAATAACAAAACCTATAGCTATTTTTCACCTTGCACATTGTACGAAGCTATTTTAAAATTCCTCTTCAAAAACAAATGCTTGTTACCGATGGCTTCACAACAATTAGCGTTTAAGGAAATGTTAATGTTATCTCTAAAAGGCCCCTACTTCAGTTCTACATGTTAAAAAAAAAAAAATGTCTTGCATCCAGTCTTTGACTAATTTGAAAAGAAGAATGTCATTTATAGTAAAGATATTTAAGACATTTTAGACAAAAAAAAAGGCCTTTTTGAAAAAAAAAATAAAAAACAAAACCTATAGCTATTTTCCACCTTTGTATGAAGACTGTTTTTAAAAAAAACTTGTCTTAAGAGAAAGTGCGTGTTATTGATGATTTCACTCCTACCAGTGGTTAAGTAAATGTTTATCTTATCTCTAAACGCCCTAACTTCAGTTCCACATTTCTGAAAAAAAAATGTCTTGTAATATGTTATCCTTCAGCAAAATTATAAAATTTCGATTATACCTTATAGGATCTCACTACTCAAAGGATCATTAATAATGCTAAGGTGAATTAAGGCGTTTACTTCCTTAGATAGGATATCAGATTCAAACTATGTTTATAAGGAGATCTCATGAGAACATCAGTGTTCTATTGTGTGTTAATGATATCATAGACACTAGAGATGGTTTGGCTCAATACAAAGGATGAAAGAAAAGTTGACCACGAAACGCAGTAATTAACTTAAGGCAAACTTGGACACTTTTTTGACATTCTTGACATGGACTTGATAAGGTTAAAGAAGGGGATATGCTTGTCTCATAAAAATATCCTCGATCCACTAAATGAAACTAACATGACATGATGAAGCCTTCACACATCCTGTAGATCCAAATTGATGATTGGGTGCTGTTTAAGAAGGAAATCCACTGACAAAGGTAGATTCAAAAACTTCTGGGGAAATTGATCTATCTATTTCACACCTAAGCACAAACATTATGTTGCCAAGCTAGTTCATGCAAACTCCCTTTGAAAATCGCATGGATGTTGTTTTGAATAATTTGATATGTTAAAAGCTTTTTATTTCAAAGGTGTTTGTATGAGAGTTGAATACAGTTCGTGTAGTCTCCATGACTGATAGAAGGTCTACCTGAGGAAATTCTACCTTTTTGGGCAGCAATTCAGTAACATGGAGGAGCGAATCCAGAATGCTGTTGCTAGAACTAGTGGTGAAGCCACATTTTGAGTCATAACGTTAAGAATTTATAAACTCACATAGATAAAATCCTCGTTGGGACAACTAGATGTCTAAGATTGGAGAGACAATAAGGCTACATTCTAATAACAAGACCACAACCAGTATTGTACACACAGCAAAATATCAAAATTAGCTAGAACAAGAAAGAACCAAGCACATCGAAACAGACTGATACTTCATCGAAGAGAAAATTAAAATGCTTTAATCCGTACTCCATTTGTTTCCACCAAGATACACCTGGCTGTCATCTTCACTAGAGAAATATTAGTCCAACATTTAATTCTGAGGTGAGAATCCTGGAATGGAAGAATTTAACTTGAGGTGAGTTCTGAGTCCTAAATTTAGGGTGTGTTTGCTATAGATTTTAATCCAATTAAAATTGAAAATATAGCCGTTATTGAGTCTCACTCGTCTAATAAAAGTCAATAATAACGTCTAATTTTTTGATTTTAATCTCTACCGAACACGCCCTTAGAGTATCTGATGTATTCTTCATTTAGTGGATATAACTAGCTATATTTTATGTAATAGTTTGAATTTACTAGTATCATTTGGTCAATTGTTGGACATGGTAGGACATTGTATAGTTCAAATACGTAGGAGAGTTTTGGGCATATAGCCAACTGTTGTTTGTTTTGATATGTATGTTTCACTCAAAGAAAACATAAAGATTAGACTTTTTAAATGGATAGCCGACGGTGGTTTCTCATTTTGCTATCCGAGTCTTGGTCAGCCCATACAAAACCTGTAGCCACGACAAATCCTGCCCCAACATTCCTTCCCTTTAACACCCAATATCAACCCCAAATGGGTCCTCTGGAAAGTCATTTATGAAAGTACGAAAGTAGAATACCCAACAAATGTCACCAATCCAGGTGACCTCTAATTACATTACCCCAGCCCCAGCCCCAGCCCCAGCCCCATAACCATCACCATCACCATCACCATCACCATCACCAAACCTCCTAATAAAGTTGTACACGCAACAGAGATGCAAGTAGCCCCAACGTCACATCCAAACTTTCAAATCTGGAATATGTGCACAAAGAAATATTATATTTCCCTGACCTATTTATCTTCCATTGACTCAACTTGTACAGCTTTCAGTACCCCTTAATTTATTATTATTATTATTATTATTATTATTATTACGTAGTTCTTTACCTTTTAACTTGTAAAATTACAAACCCCATTTAGCAAATATATGTTGGAAGAGAGAGAGAATATAGATTATATAGAAACTACAAACATAGGATGTGCATCATAATTATTAATCATATTTTTGGATGATCTGAGTCTTCAACTCTAACAAAGGGGTGCTTTTTTCAAAAAACCATTGCTGGGTTTTAGTAATTCTTTTCCAACCACACCACTAATGCCTTAACCATACTGATCTTTTTTGGTTATTTCTTAGATGAGCAACGCTAGAGGCACCAAACCACATGACTTCTAATGCAGAAGAGGAAAGTGAAGCAACTTAATTTAATTCACCTCAACGGCAACAAGGGCAATACTCGTAGACTAAAAAACTTTGACACGATGAAAGAGGGAAAACACAGATGTTGAAATTTAGAAAGAAATGCAGAACTCAGAATCAGGCACACAAATCAAATAGCTATAGTTAAAGTTTCTTCATTAGATTACTAGGATTAAAGATATTACCTTTATCCGTTCGTATTCTCTGACTGCACAATTTTTAGCCTCCTCAGTTACTCTAACAGTTTCTCTCAGCTCTTCTATCTTCCGAATCCTAGATCTATCACCACCAAATATCTTGGATGAAGCAGCTTCGAGCTTTTCAATCCTTGAATTTAAAGATGACAATTCTGATATAAGAGTTTGCACCGTCAGCAAAGCACTTGTTCGATCTGAAAATGCATTGTTTACAGCTAGCATCACCCCAAGGTAGTCATGAAGCTTTTCCTGCACAAATAACTTGAGTCAGTTACAGAAATCAGCAGCGTGAAAAAAACACGAATCAAAAAGAACACACACACAACAACAATAATTCTTTCACAACTAAAACTTACTATATGATCTATTGAAAGCCAAATTATACAAGGAAAGAAATATTGAAATGATTTTACCAAATGTTTGACAGTTTGAGCATTTAATTCCCGATACAATCTGCTTGCTTTGACAGCAGCAGTTGCCACATTTTTCATGTCTGCAGCACATGCTTTTTGAGAGTCATAAATAGCTTCCTCCGATTCAAACTTGGTTAACTTCACAAAAGCCAGTCCCAATTGACCCATTGTCTCCCCCATGTCATGATGATTTTTGACGAGAGATTCAGCCTGAAAGTACCATAGAAATTATAGAAGTACTTAACGTCAAGTTTCAAAAAAAGTGTTCCATTAAGAAGTTCAAAAAAATGCAGATTCCAGCACTGAGCTAATAACAGAACTGTCTATACATTGAGCAAATTGTAAGTCTGCCAGCTGGAGAACCACAGTGTTCCAACTTATGTGCTTCGACAAACTCAAACTAACCTCAGGCCATGTCAACTACCGTATGAATATTATTTTGCAGATCAAATACATGTATCTCTCTAAAATAAACAAAGTATCAAACCTTGAAATATTAGCTCATTTCTTAGCCCTTGTTTGACACCTATTTTATTTATAAACATATTCGGTCAATCCTATTTTTTATCATAAGTTTTTGGGAAGCACAAGAGCTACATACTACTTATCCACCACTCATTTCTGTTTATTTATAATTAAAACAGCTTATAATCTATTCACAAACAAGAGCTTAATGTGCCATCTTGAATGTTAACTAACTAATTTTTCTAAACCTGAGGACTAATTAATCCAAAAGCCATATTTCAAACTCTTTTCCTTTCAACAAACATATGCGACAATGGATCGTAGAATAGATGGGTAAAAGTGTATATTGTCTGATCCGAGAATACATAATAATAAGAGGGATAAGAAGTAACCTGCTGAGACACGTTGCTTATCTGCTGCTCAAGGTCCTGCAACCTCTCTTTCTTCTCCAAGAACTCCTTATCCTCCTCAATGAGAGGAGGTTTAGTAGCGCCCCAATCATTCACCACTGACTGCTTCAACTCCCTGAAAATCCTCAACAAATCCCTCCCGCCCTTTGCGGGCTGCGCCACCTCACTAACCTCCACTGCTCCTCCAACTACACTCTCTCCGCCAAACAGCTGCTTGGGCAGCCTCACCGCCCCATCCAACATCCTCGATGCCACGTCGGTTGTCCTTGCCAGCGGCATTTTCCCTGAAACTGTCAAAAACACTCGCAGCTCCTCACTCCGCTTTAACACCGGGTGCACTGCCAGCCTCCCCAAATACTTCTCCAACGCTATTCGCCTTTGCTCCACAAATTCATTCTGCTGCATCACCTGGCTCTCGACTACACTTTTGTCAGGCCTAATTGGTATAAAATACCCGCGATAACTCTCTGATATCCTGTCAGACAAAGTTACAACATCTCTAAACCTTCTTCGAATATTGAACTCCGCCCCATTGAACTCGGGCAAATTCGTGAAAGTGGTAATCAAATATGTGAAATAATAACTCCCTCCAGGCACAAGTGACCCAGATTGCTCCTGCTCCTTCTGTGGATCCGAAACACAGATTTTAATATAATCTGACGAAAACGATGGCAATGCCGACAAGGACTTATCTTGGCTATTGACTTCAGTAGAATCAACATAATCAGAGTCAAATGAATGAAAGATGGCGTCAGCATAAGACGGGGGTTCGAGGATGGAATTAATGGAGCTGTGACTGGGAAGAACTTGATTCGTTGAAGGCAGGTGTAGGGGATCAGCATCGTCGGTCGGGATTTCAACGAACGGTGGAGATGATGAAAGGGGGTCATGAGGAAACGACTTTGAGCCGTTGGACGGTGGTGATGGATCTTCGTTGAGGACTAGTGAAGCCATTTCTTCTTTTGATGCATAAAGATGGGCTTCTTCATAGCCCTGGTTCTCATATCCCATCATTATTCTTTCCTTTTACCAATTGCAAATCTACAGCAGGGTATTTTACCAAAACAATGAAGAATTACTGGTCAAGATAAGATTTTAAGAGCAGGATCGACGAGGGTGACATTTTTGCAGAGGAGGTTTTGGGTATAGAGTAATAGAGGAGAAGAGTGAAAGGGGATTGGGCTATGGTTAGGGGGGTTGGGGGGGAGTACGGGGTGTTTAGACAAGGAGGGAGATCAGGGGAGGGCGAGGGACGCGGTGTCAAGACTCAAGATGGAAGAGACTGCACGCCTGCACGGTGTTGTGTTGCCACGTGAGAACCACGTGTCAGGAAACTTTATTCACATATTACATCCTTTTTATTTTATTTTTGGGTGGTGCTACAGGTATATTATGGTGTCCATACTTTATGGTGTTCATAAGAATGTCCATAATGAACACCCGACGCCTCCCTATTGGCACTTCCATTTCCATTAATGAATTATTAGAAAAAGTACATAAAAGCCTAGATCACAAGTTAAACGAACATTTAACATAGTCTTTTACAAAGTTCGTTAGAAGTAAAAGAAAAGGAAAAAGTAGTAATAGTTCACCACCATGGACAACAATAAGACTTCTAGACGATAAAGTTATATAACAATAATTTCCTTCTCGTAGATATAGGTTAGAACCAAATCTACGTCCGAAAGTAAGTCCAAACAACTATCTCAACATTGATGTCAAAGTCACGGAACCTTTTGGACTTGAAATGCAAAGTCATTTTCCAACCATAGCTTCTTCACGCTATAACTCTAAAGGTGTGTTTGGTTATAAGCATGGAATTTGTACTGGAAAAAAAAAAGTTCTAGGCAATTCAATTGTCATAACTTATTTACACGGAAATTATTAATTAAATGTGTTTAATTGATATAATTTTCAACCTAGAAAATGTTATATTTGTCCATATTTTATTAGCGGATAGATGAGAGAGAGATAGAGAATTGCCGGGAAAATAAAAACCTATCACTCAAAAAAAAAAAAAAAAATTGGGTTTTTGAAGAAAATATGGTCATGTGACCAATTTTAGGAAAATATTTTTTATGAAAAAAATGTCAATTAAACATTCCAAAAGTAAGAATTTCGGTGGAAAACATGACATTTTTCTATGAAAATAAAGTCAATCAAACACTCTAAGTATAATTAATAGGGATGACAAAAAAATCAATTTTACTTGATACTTGTGGTCTCGTCCCATCCCGCTCCTGCTCCGCTCCACTCCACTCCACTTTACTGGTGCATGGGATGAGACAAAGAGACAAAAATATTCGACAGGACAGGAGACTAGCATGGCTATCCCAACCTCAACTCGCCCTGTTGTGTTGTCATTACTAATAATTAAATGGATGAATGACTACATTCAAATCAACCACGAATGCTCAACACATGTCAAAACTCAAAAGGAATATACGATTTTTCCTAACAACAAAAGGTAAAAACTATTTACATCTTTGTGAAATTGAAGTAACCAATATCAAACAATTAATTAGCTTTTTGTGATTATATCGACAATAATTCAGATGTAGAACTCTTTAAGGAACCAAAAACCAATATAGAAAATGAACCCAAAAAAAAAAAACTCATTGTTCTCTACAATTAGGACATCATTTAATTGCAAATAGAATTTAATACATAAATAAAGTTTTGTTTGATTTAGATAAAAAAAAATCAAATTTTCAGTAAATTTTGATTTAAAAAAAAAAAAGTGATTATATGTGTGGTAAAAATCTGATGGAAATTGTGGGTCCCATGAAATGTAAGATTGCAAATGAGTCTGAGAGAAATTAATTTTAGAAAATGGAGATCAAATAGGGACAATATATATTGCTTAATATTTTTTATTTTTTTTTCGGCTTCTCGAGTATATTTTGTTCTATTTGATTATCAAAACATGTATTTAAATTAAGTTTGAATGTAAAGGAAGCATTTATTTGGGGGAAAACGAGGTAGGGGAAACTTCGTTTAGACTATAAACTTTGATTGTGGAGGCATGTACGTAACTGAAATAAATGCCTAGTTGATTTTAATTAAAATGGTTGAATTCCTAGTTATTGGTACACCTTCTACTATCATGGCATGCAATTTCGACGCACATTTTCATAATAATTATTATGTTATTATCATGAAAATTCACACCCACTTATAACCACTAGAAGAAAATGATGGCCCAATTAACAGAAAATTGAAAATTTACGATAGAAATATTGATTGAAAATCTTTGTTTCTTCTGTCAATTAATTTTCCTTGTCTAACTAATCGACAATATACCCTTTTTGGCCCTTTTTCTAGCTTCATGGAAAGTCATTAACAAACTTACCAACTTAAAATGCATTAAATTCTTTATGTCTTTACCATGACCTCTCATTCTTCAATTCAAAGTGACTAAAATTTTCGATTTATTGAATTCGTAAATATTTTTATACCATGTGAAATTTTCGATACGATAGCTGTTTATCCATTTAATTCCATGGTTCGAGAGTAATCTCTCGTATTAACAATATTCTTTTATCTCATTTTTGTATGAATGTGGGATACTCGTTGACATCGTGAAAAGTATTTCAAAAAGTCATTATAATTCACACATTTGACTGTTATAAAGATGAATAAATGACACATTTAGTTAAAGTAGCGATCTTGTCCCCAGTCAATATTTTGTCAACAACGTTTAATATTATGTAACATACAAGAGATGTTACATGATGCTTGAAAAAGCTCAAATTTTTTAAGTGCTTATAAGCTGTGAATCTTGCATAATTTATAGGTATTAACTGAGTAGTAGATTTTGTTGTGGTGTTACCCAAATTCCATGTGATTTGGGTGTTTGGTTGAATAGAAGAAGTTTAAGGAGTTTTGGTTAGGAAAGTCCTAATTAATGGAGATCAAATTTCATCTAGAATTGAGAGTAAATACATTCAATATATATAAACATATTCATTATTGGTCATAGCGAAATTCTCAATTTCTTTTTGTGGTTTTTTCCAATCTTGGTTTCCATATAAATTTTATTGTTCTTATTTATTTTTGTTTATTTCATTATTGTCAGTGTCTTGCGACCAATTCATAACAGATTTTGATCTATAATGCTATTTATCTAGACTCGTAATCATTATGAATTTATATGTATCTTTACATTTAAATTGACATCAATTAATATTTCATAGTTGTCATCTAGACCAGGAGAAAAAGAGAGGGGGAGATTAAAGTTTTGAGAAAAGTTTGTGCATATTGGTGGGAAATATAGATATGATAACAAAGGAAGTAATATGGACGCTGAAAATTCTTAATAAGATAGTGTGTCGACTAGAGACGTGAAATAATCCACCTTAGAAAGAAGACTTGGGTATGAAGCAGAAATGAAAATTGTTCAGTTTGATATGGCAGTGGGTGCAACAACCTCTAAGTTTGCCTCTGCAATCTTGACTATTAAAACCTAAAACAAGCCAACCTCAGAAGTCAGAACCACCCTCTCTATCTCCTACTCTTGTGTATAAAAGGAATTCATTTCTCTCATTGAACTTCACAAACCAAATATTCACTCAGTTTATATCTTTTCATCACTTTATATACACAAGTACAGAAGTGATATTATGGAGGCCAATCCCTTATGCTTAGGCTTGTTGTTCCTAATTTTCGCAAGCATGACAGCGACAATATCTAATGCGAAAACTCACTACCATGATTTTGTTGTATGTCATTGTTCTGAATTTTCCTTCGAAATTTCTCGAATTTTGGGGTTGGAAGATTTTTAACCCTTTTTATGATATGTACAGATTCAAGCAACTCCAGTGACGAGGCTATGCAAAACTCACAGCACGATTACAGTAAATGGAATGTTTCCTGGACCAACACTGGAGGCGAATAATGGTGACACATTAGTGATCAATGTTGTTAACAGAGCTCAATATAATGCCACCATTCACTGGTAATAAATAAATGCGTCTATAAATTTTTCTTGTATTTCATAATTTAGCATCTAATATTCTCTTTTAATTACTATAGGCATGGTATTCGACAAATGAGAACTGGATGGGCTGACGGACCAGAATTTGTGACTCAATGCCCTATTAGACCAGGAGGGAGTTACACTTACCGATTTACAATTCAAGGACAGGAAGGGACACTTTGGTGGCATGCCCACAGCTCGTGGCTCAGAGCCACTGTGTACGGGGCTCTCATAATTCGTCCAAAGGAGGGAGATTCTTATCCTTTTCCCAAGCCAAAACGTGAAATTCCCCTTCTTCTTGGTAATGAATTCCTTGATCTATATATACATATCAACCAATGTGTTCTTCAAATAATTTTATTGACTTGACCATGATATGTAGGTGAATGGTGGGATGCAAACCCAATTGATGTTGTGAGGCAAGCGACAAGAACAGGAGCTGCTCCTAATATTTCCGATGCCTACACCATCAACGGTCAACCTGGTGATCTATACAACTGTTCCAGCATAGGTCTCGTACATCTAGGTTCTCCTTTTTAGCGTAGCAATCAAATTTTCTCAAAGACTTACTTATAATTTGATGCCGTACAGATACAGTCATAGTACCAGTAGACTCTGGCGAAACCAATCTCCTCAGAATCGTTAATTCGGGGCTTAATCAACAGCTTTTCTTTACTGTTGCCAACCACAATCTCACGGTTGTTGGAGCTGATGCCACCTATGTCAAGCCATTCACCACCACGGTCCTCATGCTCGGACCAGGCCAAACAACTGATGTTCTGATCACAACAGATCAGCCACCTGCCAGATACTACATAGCTGCACGAGCATATGCCAGTGCTCAAGGTGCACCATTCGATAACACTACCACCACAGCCATCCTCGATTACAAATCTGCCCCTTGTCCTGCTAAAGACACCTCAGTAAAACCAGTTGTACCTAATCTGCCAGCATTCAATGACACTGCCACTGCCACTGCCTTCTCTAAAAGCTTCAGAAGCCTAAGAAAAGCTTTAGTGCCCACTGAAATTGATGAGAACCTGTTCTTCACAGTTGGTCTAGGACTCAACAACTGCCCTAGTGGTTCCAGCCCTACTAACTGTCAGGGTCCAAATGGAACTCGATTCACCGCCAGTATGAACAATGTATCTTTTGTGCTCCCCTCCAGCTTTTCCTTGCTGCAAGCACATCAGCAAGGTATACCTGGAGTTTTCACAAATGATTTTCCAGCAGCGCCCCCAGTGAAATTCGATTATACGGGTAATGTGAGTAGATCATTATGGCAACCAGTTCCTGGGACTAAAGTGTACAAGTTGAAGTATGGGGCGAGAGTACAATTGGTGCTGCAGGGAACAAGCATCTTCACTGCTGAGAATCATCCCATTCATCTTCATGGATATGATTTTTACATAATTGCCGAGGGCTTTGGAAATTTCGACGCAAACAGAGATACAGCTAAATTCAACCTTGTAGATCCACCTCTACGTAATACAGCAAGTTTACCTGTTGGTGGATGGTCCGTGATCAGATTCGTAGCAGATAATCCAGGTGAAAATATTTATTTTCTTTACATCACTATTTCTTATTTCTGTCAAATTGAGGTTCTAATTTGTATATTTAACAAAATCAGGGGTCTGGTTGTTGCATTGTCACTTGGATGTCCACATCACCTGGGGTTTGGCAATGGCTTTTCTTGTGGAAAATGGAGTAGGGGAATTGGAAACTTTAGAGCCTCCTCCTGCAGACCTGCCCCTTTGTTAATTCCATATACAAGAAATAACTGATACAATTTAATACCCTACAAAAAGGGTATGTTCTGGTTTTTAGCAATGTTTTATTGTTGTTTCCCTGCATTGGGGGATAGGTTTTGTTTCTTTCATTACAGACATAGGAGAGGGTCGAAAATGGTTGTGTAACGTTTGCCGATCAAGCACAATCTGTAATAAATACATGCAAGTTATTTGATCATACATCACAGTAGTTGTATTTCAAGAGACAATGAAAGAATTTTTTTTCTTTTGTTTTTTGGATTTTCATATTTGATGTTTCTATAATATCTGCATCTGCAACTGAAGAGCACAAAAAAGAAATTCCTGAATGCAAGAATGTATGCTTACACCCAGAAAATCACAAAGTGCCAAATAGAATGAATTTTACAAATTACTTGGTCATTGGCAATTCAGAGAACAAGTGATCATTTAAGTTCTAGTTCGCAAATAGTGATGAGCTCGAATGCTTACTTCGAGATACAAATACTATACTAATAAATTATATCTATGTTTGTCAATGACATTTCTCGTAGAACATCGTCAATGTACAAAGTGAGTTATTGTACATGTGATAAGAAAAATTAGAATGAAAAGAAGAGTAGTATCTCCAATGGGGTCTGAATTGTACTAAGGATCTGTTTGATTGCAAATATGAAATTTGGATGGAAAGAAATGTTTTATTGTGAATTGAATTGCCTAAAATTTGTTTTAATGAGAATTGTAATTAATTGTGTTTGATTGGTATAATTTTTTATTTGAAAAATATTGAAAGTTTAGTGTATGTTTGACTTTGTTTTTCATGGAAATTGTCCATTAAAGCAATAATTTTTTTATCATTGAGTCTAGTATTTGTTCCAATTGCCAAAAAAAAATTAAAAAAAAAAATATCATACTGAATACAATTCGCTTGGCTTTATTTTGCATGAAAATTGTAAATAAAAATGATAAATTTTTTTACCATTGTGTCTAGAATTTTTTTCAATTGTAAAAAAAATAAAACCTAGAAAGTCATTTCCCACCAAAATGGTAAGAATTGCATTTCCACAAAATCAAAGAAAATGACGCGTGTGACCCTAAACCAAGAAAATGAATTCTAGTGAAAACAAAAACCCCATCAAACAAGTCAAATGGTAGAAAATGGAAAATGAATTTCATTTTTCATGGAAAATCTAACTTATCAAACATATCATAATTATGAATCATAAGCACAAGAGAGAGTGTAGAGATGGAATGAAGATTAATTAATGTACTTTTTGGTGCAATTCACGACTCATTGGAGATGGTAGTAAAGGCTTAGAGAAACCTTAAATTGAGGGGCATAATTGAATCTTGACTAAAAATTAGGGTCAAATATAACGAATAAGGATAAAACAGAGCAAAATAGTATAAAACTCCCAAGTTGTAAAAGTGAGGGTCAGGATGCTTCACTTTACATGTGTCAGAATAACACTTACCCAAACATCCTCGTCATTCATCAAAAAATATTTATATAATTCTCCAAAAATATCAGGAGAAGGCTTATAATATCCAGAGTTAGATGTTTCATTGACTACCGAAATTTACACTATATCACGACTTACTCATTAAACTTCATGAATTATTCCATTGGTCACTCAACTTGACTCGTCCATCTACATCACTCATCCGATTCAAACCGTTAACATAAGTGCTTACGTAGACGACGAAAAAACGAGTTGGCCGGTTAAATCCTTCCTACTGGTTTTGGAGTGCCAAAACAGATCCAACGTCATCAAAATCACATCCAAACTTTACATTTTCCCAATTACAGACACGACTTTTACCAAATGAAATGAAGAACCAATAAGGGTGAAAAAATAAATCCAAACCAATAACCTTGAGCTAAAATCGATTTTCCCCAATTCCACATCCCTAAATCGAACCTTTATCGTGAATTCCATTTTCCCCAAATCAGATTTCGGCTCAAAAATCTCAAGAGCCCTCAATTAACCTCAATAACCATCTACTTGAAGACATCTCAGACCCTAACGTCTTAAAATCTATATCTCATGAATCACACGCGAAGATGAAGTCCCTGGGTTTTGAAACTCTATTCAATTATTTTGGGTAAGCTGCAGTTAGGAGTGGTCAAAATCCAAACCAATCGACCCGACCCGACCCGATCCAAACCGATCGATTTGGGTCAATTTTTTTGCCTTTTTTGGTCGGGTTATGGGTTAACAACCCAAACCCGTTTCCAAACCGACCCGACCCAACTCGACTCGACCCAAAACCCCCAAAAAAAAAACAAAAGAAAGAAAAAAAGAAAAACGCCTTTAAAAACAAAACCATAAAATCGCCTTCTCTCTTGCTCAATCCCCCCCTCCCCTCCCCTCCCCCATCTCTTCAGTCTCTGCTCTCTCGCTCAAATCGCCTTCTCTCTTGCTCAATCCCTCCATCTCTCCTCTCGGACCATCCCAACCCTCTCCTACCCACCCACCCACAACGAACCATCGATCCTTGATGCCGTTCATAGTAAAAGGGCAAGTCCATCCACAGTAAACACACGCATAGGTATGCATCTGTACCGAAATTTTTTAGGAATAATAGATTATTTACGCTTATGAATCATCGCAGCTGAGGTTCTATAGCATTTTGCTAGTAATGTCCAAAAGATTTGCATTTTTATTTTTTTAAAATTTTTATCTTGTGCTGGATCAGCACGAAGCAGCTATACTCCTATCGGAAATTGTAATAATTGATGCCATACAACGCATATGTTTCATGAATTTATGTTTTTGGTTTGCCTGTGATGCATTTCTTATTGAAAGTATTATCTAAGAAAAAAGATGATGATGATACATGAAAATTAACAATATGTTGCAGAATAATTTCTGTATATTCATTAAACGAGATACATGGGTTTATATACATTCAATACTAAGCTATATTTGACAGGAAATAAACTATATAAGCTAACTTATAAAGTTTTATACCCAAATATATTTTCCCATAATGATACA
>CAIGRO010037414.1:0-18389 GCA_903798355.1 Fraxinus baroniana | reverse complement strand
AGTAGAATTATTAGGAAAAAATAAGAAATAAAAAAAAAGGTTAAATCAAGAAAGTAAAAAAAAAAAGGTGCACGCGGAGGCCATGCCTCCGCAAAAAATAATAAATGAAAAAAGGTTGGAAAAAAAAATTGTGCCTCTACGCGCGGAGGGTTTTAATTTTTCTTTTTTTAATTAACGTGGCTGAACTCGGAGGTTTCTTGCCTCCGCGCGCGGAGGGTCTTTTAATTTTTTTTTTAGTGGCTGTACCTTAATAAAATATCTTATTTTTTTCTAACATGCCTCCGCGTGCGGAGGGTCCTTTAATTTTTTATTTTTTTTAACATGACGCACTATAGTTTTTTCTACCTTAATAAAATATCTTATTTTTTTATACCGTAATAAAATATCAAAATAGTTTTTTTTCATTTAAAATTGTTTTTTATATTTAATTTTACACTTACCATATTTAAACTCGCCAATTATTTACTATATTCGACATTAATTTTACATTTTTATCCTAAAAGTTTTAGATTCTTTAAATTTTTTTTTTTTTTTTTTAACATGACACACATACCGAAAGTCCCTCCAATTTAACTTACCTTAACTTAAACGTAAGCATAGTGAATTTCGGTGCCTACATTTTTCACCACTGAAGAGGAATTTTTTATGAAACTGAGGATAAACTGGGAAGTAAAAATACGTCTTGAATGAACAGTGAACGGCGCATTCACTCTTTTAATAGAGGAGAGGAGATATAACCACCGTCGTTCATGAAAAATGTTCATGCCGTAAAACCCTAAATAGCACCGCCTTACAGTGAATTTCGACGAGTAAGCAGCACCGCCTTCGACTAAAGAAAGAAAATACAGCGAATTTCGACGCCTACATTTTTCACTTCCCAACTTTTTTGTTTTTTCTTATATGAATATACAGTGAATTTCGGCGCCTACATTTTTCACTCTTCGACTTTTTGTTTTTTCTTGGGATAAAATGGGTAGTGTCTCCGGTAGCGGAATGCCTCCAGCTTTTTGTTTTCCCCAAGCAATACCTAAATAGAGGAGGGAGAATAGGAATTTGGGAGGATAAATTGGGAATAGCAACTTCCCGGCGCCTACATTTTTGTTTTCTCCAACCATTATATAGAGGAAGGAGAAGAGGAATTATTTATGAAATTGAGGATAAACTGGGAACAAAAAATACGTCTCGAATGAATAGTGAACGGCGGATTCACTCTTTTGAGAGAGGAGGGGATAAAGCCCCTGTTTGGTAACCATTTTGGCCAAAAATAAGAATGCAATTTATGACCGTTTTAATTGTCAATGGGGCCCAGTTCTGCAGCAGCAAGGAAAAGACACGAGGCATTTTACAAAATTGTCATAACTTCTCTTAGAAAGAATTATATTTGAAAGGACAAATTGCTAAGCATATCATTTTGCCACACTTGGGATTTTTTTTTTTTTAATCTCGCGTGAAAAGTTTAACGTCTATGAAACAATATTAAAATGAAAAATATATAAATGGAACTTGAAAATACAAAGTTCGACCTTAACAATACCTAGAGGGGGTGAATATGTGATTACGCGGAATTAAAAATATTTAATAATTAAATTGCAACAAGTCACTATAAACGGAGAATTGATGGTTAATCATGCAATTTAATTATTCCTTTGTTGAAATACCGTAGTTATGTAAGCAATAAATTAACACAAGAATTGATCATGGAGAAACCCAACTATGTGAAAACTCCGAGCATTTGCCCGTCAACAATCTTCTATAAACGATTTTTAAGTTGCAATCTACCAGACAAGACGACGACATGTACTATCTGACCTCATGACTGTAATTCCAACAGCTTTCTTGGATTCTGTGCTCCTGCACCAACTTCCAGCTGTAATTTTCAAAGCTCTCCTGGATTGCGCTCTCCTGTAACAACTCCTAACTTTGTGAAATCATCTATCTCATGTGGATACACGAAGAATACCGCGTTCTTCAACAACGGAACTCCACTCACCTTCACTTGATTTTCAGAAACTCTGACAGATATGGAGAAAACAACGGTTTGGTATTTGGATTTAGAAACTAATGTTTTTCTCACTGCCAAGAACTATTCACTATGAATGATGACGGTTGAAATCTCAAGAGATGAAAGAGAATATGAAAAATTAAGAGTTTGCTCAATGATCAACTTTAGAAAAATATGTTTCGTAGCGTTTGGATATTTTTATGTAGGTTAGAGAATGAATGGATCAGACAAAAAGCCTTTGAAAAACGAATTAAAAAACTCTTGGATAACACTGTCGCTCGAGCGAAGGATGAGCGACAGGTTGTCGCTTGAGCGAAGTCAAGGCGACAGTCAAGCGATGAAATTTCTGTTTCTGACGCTCGAGCCAACCCTTGCTGACAGTCTAGCGAGATTTCGCGCCGTTTTTCCTTCTTTTCCACTCGAACCCTAGACCTAAAATACCACAACTTTCACTAATTGCACACTACTTGCCTTTTTATAGCTTATCAACTCTAGTCATTTTTGTTCACAGAATTGTCAATTACATTAAATACCTAACAAACTCTCCCTTTGACATTCTGTGACAAAACTACAATCTAAGTCAAAACAGTAGTAAAATAAAAATACAGACTCAAAATAATTGACACAACCAATAACTGTCTTGAACGAATTCCACATTTCATTTTTCAACACCTATTTTCTAAAATAGACATCTCAAATACCCAGCGTAAAATTTATGTGAAATAGTAGTAAGAATAAAAAAGTTCAAATAGTTCAAGTGTAAAAGTGACTTAGGCAGTTTATAATTCATAATGTATCTTTTAAGTGTAAAAACAATTTCATATCATATGCTAAATTCAAACATAATATCAATACAACTCAACATACCAAAATGAGATATTGATATTACAAAATATCAAAACTTAATCTAGCATAATTGAATATATCAATAGATGCCTTTTGAGTAAAAGATTTTATCATCAAAACATCATGTTAATGCAATATTCAATAAAGAAGTATCTTTCTTTTCTTTTCTACTCACCCTTTTTGTCACAAAACGACAAGAGACCAAGAAATAACACACAGTAAACCAACAAAGCAAGTGTTATCAAGTATAAATGTAAGCAATGAATAATCAACCTTTCCACACATTGAACTCAGGTTAATCATGGAGTAAATTGTATAAGTGTGTAGAATGTCACTAATACTCTGGTAGTAAGACTCCAAACCTTAATTTTGTGAGAAAAGACTTGCATAACATCACTGTCAATAAGGATATTCCTCTACTTATGAAACATGAAAGCTCATTTTGTAGAGACTATTTCTTCTCTCTTCCTACTTTTAGTATATTTCTATTTCACAACCTTAAATATGGAAGCTTATAATTATTTTTAACATCTTAAGTACATGTTCTTCTCTATTAAATGACTAAAATGACCCTAGTAGCGAATTTTAGGCTGGTTAACCCAAGTCAGTTGACCCTAGGTACCAGGTTATGAGAAACCCCCCAGGTTTAATTGCTCGAGTCAAATAAGTTTTGAAGAAAAATATAAGATATTGAGCCCCTTTTGCTTATATATTATTTATAACAGGGATATTCTGGAGTTTATGTCTAATAAATAAGATCAATTCATATTCAAATTCACCCTACTAACATGTGATTGCCATTCTAAATCTCACACACGCGGTAGAGTCCCACTAATAAGATCATAGTGTGTGCAGTGCAGATGGTATATGAAAAGACTTATACTAAGTACTCCATAAATAACATAAACCGCAATGAAAATTATGTTACATCTCATAAAATAAACTCATACTTGATCACAACCAACACCATCAAGTTCAATGTATGTTAAGCTGAAAACAAATCCTCAATTTTTTTTTATATATATTTTAAATTGAAAGCATGAATGCACTAAGCACAAAAACAAATGTCAAACACACAAAAATTAAAAATAGACGTAAATAATCATAAAAAATTGCATAAGGGTTCTCGTAGAAAGTAAACAAACAAATATGATGCATGCATATATCAATGTCACAGAGTGGTAAAATCCGAGCATGCATAAAAAATCCCAATCAATGAGGCACAAAATAAAATAAAAACAAAATACAAATAAGTGGGATGCATGCAAGAATGAATGGACTCAATGAACTACACATGCATGCACCTAAAAATCGAATCAAGGTGAAATATGGAAGTTCTTACCTTTAAGAGCATGATCACTCTCACGACCTTCCGGTCGCTTTTTTTAACCCAAATATTCTTAGAAGTAGAAGTGATTTTAGTTAATCGAGTCATCATCTTAGTTAAATGGATAACTTGATAGTTGAGAAAGTTAACTTTGTTAGAGAAATCCTAACTATTACATCTAGTTGTGAGTTTACGACACTTAGATCTTGTGTGTCCCAGTGCACCACAATGATACAAGCGGGAATAAACTTAGGTTCAAACCTACTCGGGGGTTGTTGCCAATATGTAGGACGATTGACCCTACGTTGTCTAGTAAGTCTCGATCCTAAGACATAATTGACCTTTGGTTCAGGATAAACAGTATTTCGAGCTTCGTTAGTGGTCGGGACGAATGTGGTCTTGGATGCACCAACAGTAATATTACCATTTTGAACGTAACTCGGACCATGCCTATTTCCAGCAGGCTTGTTCATCCCCAACAGATTACCATTTTCGACTCTTAAACGAACTTGGAAGGCTAAAATCCATCATGAACCCAAATCGGAGTTCGGACGCCACAACTGCGTTATTACCTTTTTTCCCTTTTCAATCCAATTTTTCTTCAACCATTTAGTCATCTTCTATTTTACATCACTCATCGTCACAACAATCAACCATTCAAGATTGTGCACTAAATCAAAACTGAAAATTTGAAAATCTAAATATTTTAAAAATTAAATAGGGACAAAAGAACCATGAGAATAACATTTATAAATTAAAATTGACAATTTTTAATAGTTTCTATTCAATCAAACATAGCTTATGAAGTTTAGCATCTCATTTTCGCTACAAGATTTGTGAATGAACACTAGGCTTATGCCAATGGCATAAGTTGTATGCGGGGAAGTATGCTTTATGGCTTCCAGCAGGTTTCTTCCTCTTCCATTAAAAAAGAGTGATCTCTTCGAAGTCTACTCTCGCTCGAGGGAAGAAAGTGACGAGTGTTATCAGTCAAATCAATAAGAGATACCCTATTCTATTAATGAAATCAAACTACGTGAATCCAAAATATTTTATTCATTTTGTAGGAATATTGCTATATGCAGCTTCAAATTTCCCTCATAATAAATTCCAAGATATAAAATGAAATTCCTTGTTGACCAAACAATATGAATCCAAAATCCGACGCTAGTAATTCAGAATCCAAAATTTTCTTTATTCAAAAAGAAATTAAATGGAATTCTTTCGTTGACCAACCAACATGAATCCAAAATCTAGTGTCAGTAGTCCAGACAAAATAAAATCAATCATGCTCACGCAGGCACCCCTCCAATAGGGGGCCGCCATATGGCATTATGTCAACAAAATTGTCAAAGAATTCGATACAAGTAGATTAATTCAAATAAAATATCCCGAGTGGACCTCACTGGACAAGCACTTCCCATGTCTTATAAGAAGGTCACATTTTCAGCTTTTTCTTGCCAGTTTATACAAACTGAAAAATCTCTCAAATCACCACCCCCCACCTTTTCACTCTCTTTTCCAATGGTTTCCATGGAGGAATCCTCCAAGACACCGCTCTTGCCGGTTTCTGACTCCGGCAGCGGCAGCAAGAAGAGGCCCAACATGACAAAGAAAGGTGCATTTGCTGCCATTTCTTACATGGCATGTGCTGGTTAGTTAACACTTTCCTTTCTTACCAGCTTTATGACATGTTCTGGGTTCTTTTTCTGCTTAAATTTGGGTTTTCATCATTTTTTGTCTATGTGATATGGAAGTTATTCACTTATTTTTCTTACTTTTGTAACAGAGGATGACAGCAGTACAGCACCTTTCTTCCAAATAATATTTTTCTCATTGTTATGTTTATGTATTATTTTTAGGAAAAATCTTGTTGTATCAAATTTTTTACCTAATCTTTCACCGAATTGACAAGTGGCGGCCTCCTATTGGGTTTATGTGTAATATTATTTTATTGATAGAATGTGTGGTTGAAATGAAGAATGAAAATGAAAATGAAAAATTTTACCCACAGTTTGTATTCAAAAGTAAAAAATTCTGTACACGTTGCATAACCCTTATTTTTATCACTAACAACTTCTTTACTAAAAATTGCCTGCTTGGTCCCGAACCTACTGAGCAAGTATAAGTGGGTGTCAACCTTTCAAAAGAAGTGCACAACCAGTCATCACGGATGGTTCCATCAAATTATTTATTGAGTTGCCACGGTTAGGTTGTAACATTCCAAAGAGGGTGGGGGGGGGGGGGGGGGGNGGGGGGGGGGGGGGGGGGGGGGGGGGGGGGGGTTGAGCCAATGTGCCAATAATGTTTCATATATATTTTTTAAAAGGTACATCAGCTCCAACAATTCAGTTATGGTATACTAAATTGATCAAAAATATTTCAAAAAATGTAGGCATATTGCTCACAAAATGTTTATGCCCTTCTTTCTCTCTAAAGATCGGGAGTCCTAAAAATCCAACCGTTATTCCATTTCCATAATCCGTTGAGCCCGCCCTAAATAATTCTCCTTTTGTCTGATTATTGACGATGTAGTCATAAAAAGTTAGGGTATGTTCTCTTTATCATTTTCAAATCGTTTTCTATTTTCGATTTTCCAAAACAGTGAAAACGCGTTTTCTTTCCTATTTTAGAAACGCGTTTTTGAAAACAAGTTAAAAATTTACAAAGAAAACCAAAAACAACAAATCTGTCGTTTTTGGTGTTTTCAGTTATAATCAAACCAAAATTTTCAAAACGTGTTTTGCGTGTTTTCAAAACAATTTTTCAAAATGTCAAAAAGAACACATTTTCAACAATCTCAAAAATGACACTCAAAACACAAAACTCAAAATGAATTCAAAACTCAAAACACGAAACTGAAATACGGTACTTAATTTTTCAAGAATATTAGAACTTTGATTTTTTAAGATTGTTAGAACTTTGCTAGCCCATTGACAACGAGTGGGCTCACATAATTTCGTCTATTTCGAGAAATCTGTTGATCATTTCCGATTCTTCTTTTTTCCCTCTCGATTCTTTTCCGAGGGAGATGTATAGATAGTGTTCATATGCAAAAGCTCTGCTTCCTCTATTTTTGGCTACTGTCATCTACTGTTATAACTTTGCATTTATTCTGCAGTTCTGTTGGTAATCTTCAATAAAGCAGCAATTTCTTCGTATAATTTTCCGTCTGCAAATGTCATCACACTTTTTCAGGTAACTATCTTTCCTCTTACAGTAAATATTAAATATGCATGCTCACCTTTTGCAAATACCCAGATAGACTGAATTAATAGAATTTTATGGAAAATGGGAACAATTTCGGGAATGAAAATGAAGAACTGAAACAAGTTTTGTTTTCAATGTGATTTCAAAGTTCCAATTTCTGAAAATAAAATGATAGTTCTGCATAATAAAATTAATTATGAAATCAAGAATCATTTGAACTTAATGATCAATAGAAGCAACATCTTTGAGATGATTCTGTTCTTCACAAGTTACAATCATTTCTGAGCATCAAAAACTTGTCTTGAGACATCGTATCTTATCCTGGAAATTCTCTCTATCATTTCTCACGCTACCCTCGAACGAACCCATACGAACACGCTAATCTCAAAATGCATTCCTTCTTAGTCCAGTCTCCTTTTCGTAATCAATCTGACACGTAAATCTAAAAACCCACACGTCTTAGTTAGTGTCAGAGTGATCTTCCTTTAAGTTCAGACTCTTCTTTTGCGGTTTTATATTGATGTATGACTCTCTTCTGTTATTGTTTATTGTTATCCTACAAAAAATACATGACTGAAAGTTCAAAACATCATTATCCCACGATAGTACATAAGGTTGGATCAAACAAAAGCTTTACTTCCCCAGTAGGCAACCAGCTGCGGATCGGTAACAGCGATATTTTTATTTGGTTCACATATGTGCACTTTTGGTGCCATTGTATCGTAGGAGAAGGTTGATACTTAAGTTCATTTCTGGATCTTGACGATTTAGGACCTTATATTGGAATCATATATCTTGGAATCCACCAGGCACACATTGTTTTTCTGTAATTCAATTATAGCTGCTAATAGATAAATAGTTTATCAGTTCAATTTTACATGAAGAATTTGAGTGAATGCGTGGTTCCAAGATAACAAATTTATTAATGAACATCTTCTGCCGCTGCAGATGCTTTTTTCATGTTTGTTTCTCTATGCATTGAGATGTTGGAAGATTATTTCTTTCACATCCGATGAAACACTCCGCTTGACCTATCACCCGGCAAAACTTGTACCGCTGAAGGCTATAATTCATACCCTTCCTTTGACAATTTCATATTTATTTTACATGGTATGTACATCTTGCTTTGTGGGCTCCTTTTGGTAATCTTTTAATTTCCTTCTAGTTTTTATCTCTTTTGTTTTCTTTTCACAGGTTATCTCTATGGAATCTATCCGTGGGATCAATGTTCCCATGTACACAGCCCTTAGACGGACAACTGTTGCTTTTACAATGATGGTGGAGTATATTTTGCTGGGACAGAAACATTCATCATATTTTGTTGGCAGGTAAGTATTTCTTTAGCTGTCACTTCTTCATATACATTCCTTACAGTTTTGTTAGAGCAAATTTTCTGCGAGTCCCATGTGAAAATGTTTCGTATGCTGCTCATTTTGCCATATCTTTAGACCTATGATCATATGTCATTGTAGATTTTAATGTTATTACATATGTTGTCATGTGGTGGATATATTATTGGGTCTTGCTTTCAGAATGCTTACAAGGTATCTATCAGTGTAGGAACAATCGTATTGGGTGCATTCGTCGCTGGGACTCGCGACTTGTCATTCGACTTGTATGGTTATTCTATTGTAATCATTTCAAACATCACTAATGCAATAAATCTTGCTTGCATAGTTCAGAGTGGTAATATTTCTTCCTTATTTCATTTTACCTTGTGTTCAGTTGTAGAGTCAAGTCACATTTATAAATGACTCGTGACTCGTGATATTTTTATTCTTTATCTAGGAAAATCCAGTGGCCTTAATAGCTTTGGCCTTATGTGGTGCAATGGTAAGACCAAAACTTCCCAAATCTTGTTCATATTATTGTTTCAAGCTTCTTCTGTTGGAATATCCTGTCTACTAATTGCATCACGGAATCTGTAGGAATAGTCTGTGGACCAATCTTGTTAATATGGGCATATTTCAGAGGTGAACTGGAAACAACCATGAATTTCCCACACTTGTACTCACATGGTTTCCAGGTGAGCTTCACTGAATGAAATATATATTTCTATCTGCATATGTGATTTCTTGATATAGTAAAGTAATGCGTCGCATCTCTACTTCAATCTTTGCTTCTATTGTGTTTCTAAATAAGACCGTTGGCTGAGTCCATTGTTGAGATTTAGGGTTCTATCTTAAAAGATCAACTTTATTAAGAGGAGTAGTCCAAACTCTTATAAATTGATCTATGTTTTTCATCTTTATTCGATGTGAGATTTTTATCCTTTAACATGATCCCGCAAGATGGTGACTCGTTTGAGTAGACCAATCTTGAAATCTGTGTGCTCAATTTTTTTGAAGTCATAATCGGATTGAATCACTCGTTGGAGCTTAACGGACTCTGATACTATGTTAAGATTTAAGATTTCATCTTAAAAGGTCGACTTTATTAAGAGGAGTAACACATACTCTTATATATTGGTCTATGTTTTTCATCCTTATTCGATGTGGAATTTTTATCCCTTAACATCCATCGCTCTCTCTCTCACACTCGCATGCATGCACATTTAGGGACAGAGTGGTCTGAGGAGTTCAAAATGTTGCAGTTTTAAGCTCTAGATAGTGGTAAACCATATTTATAATTATTTTAGATCACATAGAATAATAATTCTATTCATTTGTCATTCTCACTTGACAATTGAAAGTTAAATGCATTTTAAGTGTAAATGCTAGTATTTATATACAAGTGAACCTGGAGTGTTCTTCGATGAAGACTCAGGCCTTCATGTAGTCGTGCATAATCTAATTTTGACCTAAAAGCTCGAGCTATTCGGACCTAAGTATATCAATCCTTGCACAATTTGTTCTCCTCTAGTTCACTTGGGGTACCTGTTGCATAAGCTCGCTTCAAGATCTTCGAAACGGTGATTTCCGGGCTCAGCTTCACGTTTCCTTTTCTACAAAACAATCAATCCAAACAGTTCCAATCCACAACTAATATATTCGCATCGGTTGCTTCTCAATCTCACCCACAAAAACCAAGATGTTGGTGTTGATTTGTAGCCACAAAGGCAAGAAGAAAACCAATGAATAAGGCACAAAAGAAGAAGAAAATACAAAAGCAGCCACACGGTTTTGGAAGAACAAAGCAACAGCTGGTTTTTGGAATACCAAAGCAACACGTTTTTCTCTCACAGTTACAGCTACGTTTTCTCCAATATTTCACAAATCAAACGCACTAAAAAAATGCTAGGGTAAGCGACTTATATATAGGAATATGTTAGATTCTAGTCGGGCCAAGAAAGGGATAAATGGGCTAGAATCAAGAGCCGTCCAATAAATGAATATATGGGTCATGAGCAACGTTAATTCCTTAAGCTACTTCCAAAGGCTCACATTGTTTTCGAGCCGAGCCTTTAGACTAGTTGTTGGTAATCATTTCACTGAAAATATATGCCAATGGGAGAAAAATCTTATCACCGATTGTTTTTCATTACATTTGCGATTTCTCATTTTTTGGTTTTTTGCAAATCAATAAGATGCATACACATAGATATATTATTATATGATGTATTTATTCCATTAACCATTAGTGCAACTTTTGGTGTTTTGTGATTGACCTTCAAATGATGAGTAGGTAGTTCGATTCTTCATACGTCAATTAACTTGAACACCTGAGAAATTTGTGTATCAGGTTTTTACAACTAGCATAGTTCTCCGTGGAAGTTCCGATGTCCTAGAAAGTCTCTGTGGTTTTCAAATCACATTCGTACTCTGTTTCCATGTTATTCATTGCTATCAGTTACTATTTTGTGAAGACGGCGTTGTTACATTTCCTTTTTCAAAATTCCTTGAAATTCAATTATATGTAGAATGGACGGGAGAAGCTAATATTAGCTTATAGGGCCTATTTGGGCCGGGTTAAAATCTGATTTTAATCTAAATCAAAGTCAAACAATCAATATGAACTACATCTTTCGTGAGTCTCACGTCTTGTGGATCACACATTTCAAAAACTTCTACCACAATCACTAAAAATCTGATTTTAATCCACACTAAACACCCTCATAATATGAATTGTTGATTCGTTCTTCACATCTTTGCAGGCTGTGACGCTTTTGTCATGTGTTGTGGCTTTCTTATTGAACTACACTGTGTTTTTGAACACGACTGTCAATTCAGCACTTACACAGTCCATATGTGGAAACCTGAAGGTATGTCAAGAAAGTATTCCGAGGATTACATATTCATCAACTTATAATGACTTAATCAATCTTTTTTTCCCAAATGTTACGTATTTCGCAGTTAAATCAACTTTGATTTTCCATTTCTAAAACATGTCATGTGATGATATAAAGATAATTTTCATGTAGGACCTGTTTACAATTGGTTTTGGCTGGCTACTCTTTGGTGGACTTCCTTTTGATTTGGTGAGCATCAATATCTATTTGAGCTTTTTTTCATCTTTACTTTTCTCATCCACCATATAAAGAATCCATGTCGTCTGATTTTGTGATGATAATGATTGTGATTCTATTCCAGTTAAACATTGTGGGTCAATCTCTCGGTTTCTTGGGATCCGGCCTATGCGCATATTGTAAACTTAAAGGGAAGTAGCAGCCAGAATTGTGCTTTTGATCGAAGGTAGCATAGATTATAGGCCAGGATGCATTAGTTCCCTCCCACATTAATTTGTGATGAGTAAGTTTGTTCGCGTGTTACTCAATCTGATTCAAGAGCATAACTTATATCGAGCACTAACAAGATCATGAAAAGGAACATCCCAGTTGAGGATTGACATATTTTATGCTATATTTTTATGATTATCTTGTCATGTTGAACCTTAATAATCTTTTTTTGACTTCTGTTTGTTTCTTGAACTCTTTGATCATTGACCCTTACCTTTTATGTTTATACGGCAAACAAATACATGGAAGGCACGTGATAAATGATTGATGGGTATAATTGTTCCAAAATAGTTTCACTCCATTTCGATGACCTACTATACGTATATATATAACCCCTACAAGAAGATTTTGCATTTCCACTAAGTATCATTCAAAGTGGAAGGAAATTATTTTTGAAAGGATGAAGACCCCTAGAGAAATTTATCCTTTGAAAATCATATAAAAGATAAAAATTAACCCCCAAAAAATGGTTAAAAGTGTAAACAAGAGTATGCTTTTGTCTATTTTTGGCCATAATGCTTGTAGTTATAGTTTAGACAGAGAAAAGAGCATGTCCCTCACGGGTGGCGACATTGGAGTGAAAAAAGTAAGAGTGGGAAGGATTTTTCTCTCTTTTGGCATAGTATGTCGTGCATCTTTATCTCATAAGTTAGTAGCAAGGTCGGCACTTTGCGAAATTTTTTGGTTTAAATTTACTTTATATATATATATATTGAAAGCATTAATATTATGGGACTCACATAAGCGAGATCCTAGAGAATCGTTTGTAGTCAGCATTGTCCCCCAAATAGTAGGAAGTGATTTGAATGCAACACGTTGAGAATTGGACAAAATTTAATTTTCTTCGACTTAATTACGATATTTTTCCATTTTCTTGACTCTCTTTAAGTCCCATCCACCACATGGAGGAAGGGTCATAAAATTGAGTACGTTAGCATGCCATTAGATTAGACAAAATAAAGCGTTCAATTCAGTCTTGTCATTATTATATAAATTTAAATCTTAAACTTTTAAACGAGGTAATATCCTGCAAACAAATTCTTATCGACAACCAAAATGAGTATAATGAGAATGAAAAAAAATAATGTGACTCAACAGGGCTAAGTTATAAATGAAGGAATTGCCTTTTTGCACTCTTTCACAATAGAAATGTATAAGGGAAAATAAAACATGGCCCACCAGTCCCATGTTTTTGTCCTAGTGTCACAAAGACATGCTAAAACGTTCAATTGATTTTTTCTCAACCTAGAAATCGAGAATATATGTGTGTGTGTATATATATATATAGCAGTTCCGTATAATGTGTGTGACAATTTTATTTAAAAGTTTAATTTATTAGAGAAATAATTTATTTATATGTGTTACTTATTTTTAATACAATTCGCTCTTTTATAATAAATTATGTTGAACTATAGTACTTAAAAAAAAAAAGTTATCTATTAAGTAATAATTTATGCATTGAGTTAATACAAACATAGGCTTCCACGAAGCGGTTTGTGAGACAATACACGGCACTAAGCTTAAATAATTTAGTCACAAATTGTGACTTAAAAATCAAAATTACTCAACAAATTGGAACGAAAAATGAAATCAAATTAGAATTCACGTTAGTTGCCTTTCCCTCTACTTATTTCGGTTACTCGGACTCGTTGATTATGTAGAATTAATTCAAAAAAAAACATCAATTTTCTATTGAAAATGTACGATTTCTCAAAAAAAAAAAAAAAAAAATGAATAAATAAATAAAATCAAAATCGAGTATTTTTTTGAAAAAGGTCACATGATAGTTGAGTTCATACCATTTTAGAGTGCATGGAAATAAGAGGGCCACCTAGCCCCTATTTGGTTATCTATGAATGAAACAACTTTATGGAGAGAAACGAAAGAAAAGAGAGCCTCTTTTCATTTGGGTCTCAAAAAGTATCATTAAAGATTAAAGAAAAGGGTTAGCAACCCCAAGACTATTGTCTCCCATTTCACCTTCAAGCCACCCCTCCTTTGACGCTGGTGTTTCCGATTTAAATTTTAATCAAAGTCAATGTCAATAATTAATTTTAACCACATATTTTATGAATATTTTGTCAGTTTTTATCAAAATCTACTAAAAAATCAATTTTAATCCCCACTAGGGACTAGAAATTATGTTGAATTACATGGACTAAAATTTTTAACAATGTTTGTTACTTTTTACTTTATCTTCGTTCATTTAAAAATTGGCGATGTTGAGGACATAGAAATAGAATCATATAGTTTCGAATCGAGGACTATTCAAAATAATTTAAAATTCAATGACGGTCGAAAGAATATCATGAAAACTTATATAGGAAGAATGGTCAATTTGAGGACTTAAATGTCAAACTTGAAACGATAGAAATAATTAGCTAAATATAAGTAGATGATAAGAACGTTTTGGTAGCAATTACTTTGAAGAAAGTGCATGTTTTTGGAAAGGTAAAAGAAGATGAAACTTTTGTACGTACATCAATGGAACATTCTTTATGGACAATCCTTCGCTGACATTCTGCACTCGTGTTTCCAACTCTCTCTCTCTCTCTCTCTCTCTCTCTCTCTCAAACACTTTAATTATTTTCTATGCAATTATCTATTGAATTCTTAATTAGTATTCATTTATCGAACATTTATTTTTATTTATTTACAATAATAAACAAAATGACTCTACCTGGTACTTTATTAAGGTTGAACCCCAATCTTGAGGGGCCACACTGCCCCGTCCCTAGAACATCGTGGAGGAAGTAAATCGCGGGATGTACCTCAACAGATCAGGGTACAAGAGCTGTTATACTAGTGCCCACAAAGAATCAAATTTCAAACTTTATTAGAGGCAGTAATCGAACCCTCACATTGCGACTGTCAGCTCAACTGAGACTAATTCACTCTTGTCATTTGCACCACTGAGCTATACCCCGGGGACTTTATTGATCTTAAATCACATTGAATTCTGATGATGTCAGTCGTGTCATATAACGGTGTCTCAAACTGAATTGAAATAGTTCACATTTGGTCGAGCTGGTTGCAGAGAGGCCCGAACAACCTGCTTATAATTGTTTGGAGTTTTTCTCGTTCAAGTTTTTTTTTTTTTTATTTTGGGCATGAACTACTCGAACACCATTAAAATATTTTTAAAGACAAAATTTAATGAAATAATGGTGTCACATCTTTAAGAGTTTAAACTTTTACATAAAGCAGCTCAAACATGCTATGCGGCTAAATGTTCCGAATGCGAATATTAAAGACAAAATTTAATTAAATAACTGGGTCAAATAAATAAGAAATAATGAAAGACGGGTACAAGAAAAAAGGGATTTGTTAGAGTTATTTGGTAGAGAATATTTCAAGTGCATGCGCAAGACAAGGAAGGAGTGTTTGATTTTTAATTAATATTTTGAGCATAAGATAAGCATGAGAACCCTAAAAGACCCTTTCACATCATTCTCCTCACCTTCTTCTCTTTCTCATCCCGAGGCTAACCCTACCTTTATACATACTTCTTCCTCTACTCCATTTGCTCGATTTAGTTCATATGTACATATATCGTTGTGATGGCGAATCCCTGTTCGATACATATCAATGATACTTTAAAAAAGCACTTGATCGTATCATTCTTTCTTTCTTTCTTTTTGCCTCGTGGTAACTTCGTTGCTTCTAGTCCGAGACGACCCACAAAGCATTCGATATGGAGGCCCTTGATCATCATTTCAATGCATTTTATACGTTCCCTCATTTTTCAATTATATTTGTAAAGGGTTTTAGGTTTTCACTTTCTTTTAACTTTTTCAAGTATTATTCATATAATTGATTTGTGTTATGTATCATTTATGATAATGGATGAAGAAGGTAGACATTCTATAGGACTGAATGCCTAAAAGATAATCATTTTTCCAAGTTTTTTTTTTTTTTTCCCCAACCACCAACATAAGTTTCAATGCACCTATTACTAATCCACCCAAGTTCATGTCCCACTTAAGATGCCTTAAAATGATTCTTGTATTGTCTTTTTGTTTGCAATAGGGGACCATATTTTTAGCATTCATTGTTCAAGATATGTGCATTGCCCTATATATTCAAGTTGAGAAAAGGACATTGTTCAAAACTTGAATATTGGCTGAAATGTCAAAAATCCTCCGGTACTATATGATTAAGAGATATGGTGGATGCTGCCAAAGAAAGCGATGTTGGTGAGGTTCAATCCGAAGACGGATTTACAATGGTACAGTCTTTTTGGTAAACGACGATCTCAGATTGAGCCGCGCCAATATCACTTTCTATCATGGTTCATATTGCAGTGCCCTCCTTTTCTCTCTTGAAACTAATCTTCACATTGAATTTTGATTTTCTTTGCAAAGAAACTACTCTATTTTCTTCAGCCCAATGACTTCCACTTTTTTCATTAAGAAAAAAACTTTCCCAAGTAGTATTGTATTTAGATATTAGATATGATGTAATCATAGCAACCCACCTGAATTTACAGGTTGTACTTTTCTCGTTAGTTCATAAGGTCAAGACGACCATTTTCCGAAAAAAAACAACCTTTGACATGCAAGTACCAAAATTTTATTGTTTTTTACCATGATATTTTGTATTGTTTTTGTGTGATACTTGTAGATTTGGGAGCAGTTCTTATCTTGGTACCTGCAGCCATAATTTGTACTGTAAGATCTCTCACATTATACTCTTTCTTTAGTATGCTCTCTAACATTTTGAAGAATGTTTTCTTTCTATTTTTAGGATTTGTTGAAGTATAAAGAAGGAAGAAAAAACTAAGCCTACTGATCTAGATTGGGTTTGACGAGTCTCAAACTAATTATGAACGTATTGGCTTGTTTGACAAGTTGGACTAAACTACATTCGACACTTTAATTCATAAGGGCAACCCAATAGAAGAAAAATCCCAAGATTTCGTGTTCCTTTTCAAAGACCAAGTCACGCGAATCATCAATTCTCATGGTAACTTTTCATTTTCATTCACTAGTCAATTTGGTTGCTATAAGATGAGAGGATGTTGAAGACGTGAAAATATTATAAAAATTGTACTTCACGATATTTTCTCCATTGTGTAGCATTATTTTTCTTAATACTTAATTGTAATTATCTTGTAATATTTCATTTTAGAGTCACTTGTAACTCTATAAATAGGGCATTCTACTTTGTAATAGGGACACAAAGTTTATTATATATAACTTATAATATTCTATATGCTAGTGTATTTCATAATTTTTACTTTCTTTATTTAATGAACACATAACGAAATAGGGTCATTTGATAATGTTTGTGAAATAGTGATTACTGTCACGAAAATATTCCTTCACTTGAAATCGTTGCAAGTGCACAAATCGTTAACAAATAGTAAAATGGATTTTGAGTCCAAATATCCCACCCAAAGAGATTGTACTTGTTCAAGTTCAAATTAACTTAACCTTAATCGAAATTATGAATATTATGATTTTTTTTTTAAAATTAAATCGTAATTAAATAATCTACTTATGAATACAAGACTTAATTTAACTAAAATCGACTCAAGATTGTAATTAATGCAAGTTTGATGAAAATGCACTAGAATCTCGAATCACTTTGTATCAATTCCTTTTAACCCAAAACCTTACAATTTGACAACACGATTAAATATGAAGATCGATATTCCTAAATTGTTTAACAATCTTCCTCGAGTAAAATTAAACATATTCTTATATATATGTGACCTGACTATATTTCTATAACGATGTGAACATACAAGAATTCTTTAAGGATTTATGAATACTTAAAGATCACATAGAATATAGCGTGAAATATTAATATTCTTTATTGGACTCTACGATAATTGACACTGTGTCTAATTTATTTTTAATCTTTCAAAGGTAAAATAAGTCACAAAACTCATACAACTATTGTGCATATATTTATAGATTATTCAAGAATTGAAAATAGGGATGGGCATAGTCCGGTTCAGTTCGGTAACCGAACCAAAAATTTCAGATATTTAATAAATAAAATTGTCGGGTCCAAATATAATTATGGAACCGTTCGGGTTCGGTTCCGTTCCGTTCGGTTTAGCATAATTAATTTTTTTTAACATTTACAACAACATTATATAAATACAACTAATGATGTGTTCATTCGTAGTTTCGATGGGCAGTTCGATAGGGGAAGTCTGACTCAACAGTCGACGGCTTCGATTTGGACATGTAGATGTCGATTTTCAATTTATCAAACGATTTGGAGTTAGTGGACATATGCTTATTAGATGAAAGTATGAAATTGGAAATGGAAGGATAAAAATTTAAAAATACTTAAATCTTGGGCTAACAATGAAA
>CAIGRO010037388.1:0-13164 GCA_903798355.1 Fraxinus baroniana | reverse complement strand
GACTAGTAAGGCTTATAGAGTTTTCACAAAAGAACTTTAGTCGTTGAAGAATCCTTGCATGTCACTTTTGATGAGACTAACCTTCTTGATCGTAAGAAAAGTATTGATGATGATGTGGGTTTGGAAACTCCTTTTGAACAAATGAACATTCAAGATCAAAACATAGGAGTATCAAATGAAGAACAATCAAAGAAGCGCAACAACCAAGAAAGTGAAGAAAAGCCAACTGAGGCTCAAAGCAACTCCACTTTGCCGAAGGAATGAAAATTCTTTTCATCTCATCCAAAGAAGTTAATAATCGACGATTCATCAAAAGGTATCACTACTAGAACTTTCCTTAGAAATCATCTTGGTAGTTGTGCATTCATCTCACAAATTGAACCCAATTTTTTTAAAGAAGCCGAGTTTGATGAGTTTTAGATTCTAGCNACTAAATCAATTCGAAAGAAACCATGTTTGGGATTTAGTCGCTATACCAAATGATCAAACCATTATTGGTACTAAATGGTTCTTTAGAAACAAACGAGATGAAAATAGAATCATTGTACTTAACAAGACTAGTTTAGTGGCCCAATGTTACAATAAAAAAGAATGCATTGATTATGAAAAAACAATTGTACCGGTTGTTAGGTTAGCATATCATAAAAACTTTACTCGTTATCAAATGGATGTTAAAAGTGAAATTTTAAATGAATTTATTTAAGAAGAAGTGTTTGTTGAATAACCACCAGACTTTACAAATCAAAAGTGTCCAAACCTGTTTTTAAACTTAGAAAAACTCTTTACGATTTAAAACAAGCTCCTAGAGCTTGATTTGAATGATTGAACAAATTTCTACTATCAAATAATTTTTCAATTGGAAAAGCGGATACCACACTTTTCATTAAAATCCATAAGGAAGATATGCGCATTGTTCAAATTCATGTGGATGACATTATTTATGGATCAACAAATATTCATCTTTGTGAATAATTTTTGAAAAACATGAGCATGAAACTTGAAATGAGCATGATGAGAGAACTTAAGTTCTTTCTCGGACTCCAAATTAAACAAACATGTGATGACATCTTCATAAATCAAAGTAAGTACATATTAGGTATGTTGAAGAGGTTCGAAAAGAATAATTTAAAATCAATGGATACTTCGATGAGCACATACATAAAGCTTGACAAAGATCATCAAGGAATTCCCATTGACGTCACTAAATATCGAGGTATGATCGGATCCCTTCTTTATTTAACCGCAAGTAGACCCGATATTATGTTTAGTGTATGCTTATGTGCTCGTTTTCAATCTAATCCTAAAGAATCCCACCTTAAAGCCGTAAAAAGAATTTTTAGATATCTCAGTAGGACTCAAAACTGAATCTCATCTTAAAGCCGTAAAAAGAATATTTAAATATCTTAGTGAGACTCGAACTTTAGGACTTTGGTATCCTAAGAATACTCATATTGACCTAGTTAGTTATTCGGATGTCAAATTGATCGAAAAAGTACTAGCAGGGCTTGTCACTTTTTAGGCTTCGCTCTAGTATCGTAGTTTAGTAAGAAACAAAATTCCGTGGCTTTATCTACGATCGATACCGAATATATTGTACTAGTGTTGTGGATGATACAAACTCTTAGTGATTTTCATTTATGTTGCAATCATGTTCTTATCATCCGTGATAATACTAGTGCCATAAAATTATCTGAAAATCCTGTTTTGCACTCTCGAACTAAGCATATTGAAATTAGACATCATTTTCTTAGAGATCATGTCAAAAAGGTGACATCATATTAGAATTTGTCGATACCAAAAACCAATTGGCTGACACCTTCACCAAACCTCTTGCACTCGACCGGTTTACCTCCATTCGAAGAGGTTGAGGCATAATTGATGAAAAAGAAGTGTATGATTGAGACCACATGGCTTTTAAATGCTTCATATTCACTTTTCTGGAAATTTGGATGAGGAACCGAATGTCCGGATCGGCATCCAGTTTGGCAGAAAAACATTTTGCCAAATCGAACGTCTGGTTCAGCGAACTGATGAGACTCTTAAATTGCGTAACAGACCTTTTTTTCTTCAATTTTCATCTTTATCCTCCATTTCTCTCCCTAAACTTCCTCTTCACAACTCATTCCCACCCCTTATAAACTCCGTTACACTAAATTTCTACAAAACCCATCACTTTTACATTTCAATTTCTCACAAATTTCAACATTTATATCAAAATCGTCACTTTGACCCAAAGAATTCGAACCTTAAATCTCACACACTCGCTCCTTCAATTTTCACCCATGGCAAGCACAATAAGCAAAGTGAAATGCCTCAAGAGCACCATGCGATGCTCTCCTCCACCTTCTTTCGACGAGGATACGGATTTCGAACCCGAGGTGCCGATTAATCGTTTTGCAAAATCACCCATTTTAATTGGTAAGAGTGTTGATTTTTTCGATTTTACCATTGAAGCACCTGGATTTCACATTGAAGAAATTTTTGAAAACGTAGGTTGGATTCCAATTGCCACATTAGAGGAAAATGGATACCCACGTCTCATGCAAGAATGTTATCATACCATGGCAATTTCACACGCAAATGAAATTTCTCGTTTTATCAAAAATAAATGTATTACTATAAATCGAGAACTCATTCGTGACCTCTTAGAGCCTGAAGAATGTAGAATTTAAATCTTTTTGCATAAGACACATCCCAAGGTTGACGGTTATACCCCTATTGAGGTTTGTCGTCGCGTAATCGAGAAAACTTTGAAAATATTACCAAAGTTAGTGTACATCAATTAACCCTTCTTTGCAAAGTTTTACATAACACCATTACAAATGTAATTGTTCTCCAAAAAGGCCATCGAGATGAAGTGAGCTCGTTTGATCTTCTCCTTCTCGATTCCCTTCTTGTCGGGAGAAAACTTGATTTTCAATTGGCCTCATAAATTAGTACACTCCACATGGGCTATCAAACATGCTTCTTACAAAAATTCTCAAACATTTTTGCATTGCATTAGATGATGAGGCATACATATCACCAAAACCCACTGTCACCATCAACATTCAAACACTTAAATGTATGAAAATAGTAAAAGAACATGGTCAATGGATGGAACACACAAAAGGGTTTGAACCCACATCGGGCCCATCGACTCTCCTATTTGAAGGAGATGATGAGGGAGATGAAGATACCACCGATCGCTCCACAACATACTTATTCTTCGTTCGGTTGCTTCACGTTCACTGAGGATCACTAAAACATGTTAAATGGACGGATTGACTCTATTGCTTTCGTAGTTGATGGTCTCGACGGAATGATTCAATGGGTGCTCACTCAATAGGAAATCATGCAGGCTCAGCAGAACGCCTTCTATGCTCATTTCTATGCCCAGTTTCTTCTTCATCATCCTCCTCCGGAGTCATAGTTTTTGATCATTCTCAATTTATCATGCATTTACTTTTCTTTTCTACTTCAAATATTTTGCTCCACCTTGATGATGTTGGATATTTTCACATTGACCTATGTTTGAATTAAGATTTTATTCTGTTATATTTTGCTTATGCTTCTCCATGCTCGATTCTTTTTGTTTATGACAAAAGGGAAAAACATATTACGATGATTTGATGATATATTTTGCATGTTTAAGGGGAAAATTCTTGATGATATGATTTGCTTAACGATGATTAATGTAAAGAGAAAGGGAAAATTGTTGATCTATAAAACATACGGGGAACAAAATTGCTACAAACCATCTAGTGTTTATCATAATAAAAAAGGGGGAAATTGTTGACCTATGGTCGAACCTTATATTTTGATTATAACAAACAATCTTTATTTATTGAATTTAATTGTCAACTTGATTATTTGTTGGCTAATTGAGTCAAAACCATTATACAAGAAGTTGTCAATTAAGGAAGCTCCAATGAAGATCGATCAAGCTCTCATGAAGACAATCTTTGCGTCATTTCAAATCAAGCAACAAATCGAACACTCATGCAAAATTAATCGAAGACTTTTTAATTTGGTTTCTCTTGGCTCAATTGTAAAGGTAAAGCATTTTAATTCTTAGCAATGATACTTCAAGCTCAAGTAATGATCATCTCGTACTTGATACAATTTACAAGACGAAAATGTTTACACAAAATTATTCTTCAAAATGAAGTTTCTCAAACCTATTTCTTGAAAAATATCAAAATAAACTTACACTGAAAAAATCATCATTGATTGAAAAACAAAAAGGAAAAATGACACAGAACAATTCTGGTCATCTGGACATCCGAATGGCGAACCGGAGTTTGGTTCATCAGCAACGGTAAGATTTTTGATCGTTTTGATATAGTTGTTTCTAACAGTAAGTTGGGCATCCGGTTCTGATCCGAATGTACGGATGGTTATTCGGTTGGACAGAAACTTCGGCATTTTTAACTGTCATAAATACCAACCCACCTACCATTTGTAAAACAACCTTTTGAGCATTCAATTTACATGCTTCTTAAGCTAACATCGATCTCATATATCATTTACTATCAAATCATTTTGCTCTTGTAAATCTTTGATCAAAACTAATTCTTGAAAATCATTACACTCATCAAAGATTTACACACCAAATACTTGAGCTCCATTCATTGCTATCTATTAAAGTGTTTACCTACTTCTCTTCTTTAAACTTAACCTTATATTCATCATTTATTAAGAAGAGACGATTTCACTTGTAAACTCATTTTGAATTGTAGGTCATATTCAGGTCCCGGAAAGCTCAATTTTGTAAAAAGATCGGTGCTCCTTAGTTGTAAGTCATTGGAAGCGTTGTAAAGGGTTGGATTGCACCATAAGTCAATCAATATAGTGAAAAAGGCCTTGCTAATGTCGGAGAGCTTGATAACGGGGGACACAGATCATTGCATTGAATCGAACCTCCATACTATATTGTGTGCACTCTCTATCCCTTTTACTTTGCGCAAATTTACATTGTTCTAGCTATCTACTTACTTGTGTTTAGATTATTCTCTATCATTTACATTTTCATTACATTAGTATTTTGAGTGATTAACGAAATTTTTTTAATAATCAATTCACCTCCCTCTTGGTTAGCCGTCTTGGGCTTTCATGTGTACACACACACACACACACACACACACATAATAAGCCAAAGACCGAGCAATAGACTAAAAATACATCTTGATCTCATATAAAGTGGGTTTCTAATTCTTGAATACACTATCCACATAAGATAAGATCCAATATGTATAATGTTGACACATAAACTACACTAAGAAGAACATATTCAAGTGTAATATCCTTTAGCCTAACTACTTTTGAGTTAAGATATTCAAACTGTATGGTTGAAACACTTGAACCTTTATAATATTGGTCCTCTACCAAAACCACTTTCACATATTTCTATCTGATACGTTCTTCTGGGTCCCCTTATTATCCGCATTTGTTTTAGTTCAGTTAAAGCATAAGATCCAAAATCGTTTGCGAACTAGAATATTGCTACACAAACATGTCATCTAGATTTAGCAACATCAAGTCGCAAGCCTCTTAACTCACTTAGTGGGTAGTGTCAATAGAGAAAATTGACACTTCAATTCGTAAGTCACATTGACCTTCAAAGTTATCCATTGAAAAGAGACTAGTTTGAACTTACTACTCACAAAATAAAAATAAAAATTGTGACCAACAAAAAATTGTTAACACTATGTTAACCATCTCAACTCATCACATTTGAGAAAATAAAGATCATCTATAACAAAACAATTTAAATGCTCAAGTACTAGAGTCTACTTTTTCTGTAGTTGACGAAGTTTTTTATCTTTATTTTCTAGAGTAGTCTGACCCAAATCGGGTATTCTATTATGTGGTTGATGCTCTCTAAACATCATGTTCTTCTAATACACTGAAAATTTTATTATGCCAAATGTTATCGCATTTAGCTTATTTCTTTTATTAAGGTTAAAAACTATACATTTTGATGCCTTGATCTATTAGATTTTAGAGATGTTTTATTCTCAATTAATGTCCATTTATGTAGATATACTATTTGTCATTAATGCAAATTAACTTATATGATAGTTCAACGTGAAGCACAGAGTCGAAAGTTTGCTATGTTCTCAATCATCGTTTAGAATCCTATTGTTTCACTATCATAGACTTAATTTCATAACGCAAAATTCCATGAGTTCTAAGTGAGAATGACACTAATTCTTCAAGTTTGAGAACTCCCACTCAGTTGGCGAATTAAAATAATTATAGGTAAGATTTTCTCTAAATCTTTCCATCACCAAACTATCACTAAATTGACAATCAATATGTTTAAGTAAGAATCTCTCCATTTCTACTGACCTTAGCATTCATAACTATTTATGAATTAACAGATATCGTGTAATACAATAAGGTAATTCCATAATATGCAGTAAAAGCATAAATATGTACGTTTATCCAATTATGAAATATATTGTGATATCACAAACTAATTCTTTCAGAAAAAATTCTAATTATAATCGAATAATAAAATTCACATCATTTAAGTTTTATTATACATACTTTCAACCTCACTTTAATATCTGTTGCAACACAATCCCGACAAATGAGAAGTGACATCAGAATTCTCATATTCTACTTGGCACAAAAAAATTGTCCTAAAAATATTTACGTGTTCCATTAGGTCATGCTCCACACCTATTTAAAAATTTCAATAAGCACATAACTTTTCAACAAGTTCTATAGCTTTTACTTTTCTAGCATTCCCTCTATGGATGCTATAAGTGTGCAAAGATCCAATAATATTTGATCAATCACAAAAATTGAAAACAAATTATAGTAGATCACAACCTAATTAAAGACCCACACAATTCATGAACGTATATAAAACGTGGTATTTTAAATACTTTTAAAGAGAGCACTTCAAAAAATAGCTCCCATTAGCCAAATACTATTTAATAAGTATTCTTGATTTAAAAAAAAATAAATCAGAATTTACTCAAGTTAAAAAAAATATTTTTAGTACTTTTTACAAATTTATTTCAAGCATTAAATACAAAAATAAAATAAAATTTAACTATCCAAAAATTAATTTACTTATACTGAAAAATCAAGGACCAATCTACAATCTTTAGAATTAAAATTGAGTTCTGCATGCGCCCTCACTTGCATGATCAATTTGCAATAACTTTCTTAAATTAATAAAAAAAATGGGGGCGTGTTAGCGCCACTACGCTGTTCGCGAAAAAACTTTTCAATTNAAAAAAAAAAAAAAATTTAACTATCCAAAAATTAATTTACTTATACTGAAAAATCAAGGACCAATCTACAATCTTTAGAATTAAAATTGAGTTCTGCACGCGCCCTCACTTGCATGATCAATTTGCAATAACTTTCTTAAATTAATAAAAAAAATGGGGGCGTGTTAGCGCCACTACGCTGTTCGCGAAAAAACTTTTCAATTGGTCATCCCAACTAATTTCGACGTTCTAAGTTCATCTGTGTAGTCAGATTTTACAAAATCAATGGTTAAAATCACATTTAAGACATCAACAGATCTGCCCGAGAGTGAATGGCAAAAAAATCATGCGAATTTTTTTAGATTTTCAAATAAATTTCAAGAAATCATAACTTCTTTATTTTAAAACCGAAATTAATGATCTTTATATCGTTAGAAATGTTTTGAGAAGATCCATCCAACCAATCAAATGGGAAACATAAAACACAGTGTAGAAAAAAAGTTATGATGTGATGAAATTTCAAATTTTACCAATTTTCCGGCAAAAAGTTAGATTTATATCCAAATTTTGGGAGACCATAACTTCTTCATTTCAATGCCAAAATTAATGATCGTTGTTGCGTTTTTTATATCGCAAGTATACTATATCGTAATAAGTAATATAGTGGACCTATGAGTCCGCATTATCGTTCCCACGAGAACTATACTTTAATCTTAATCTATTTTTTCTACTCCTATTTGATGTAAGTAAACAAATAAAGAATTGTGATAGTTGTTACCATTGATTTTCTATAATGGACTATATACCTAAAACTAATGAAAATTATGATAAAATGTAAAACAATGATTGATTAAAGATTCACATATGTAAGAAATATTAAGGCAAAACAAATTCATTTAATGATCACCTTAATTCCTAATTCAAGATTCAAACCTAATATAGTGTTCGGTCGAATTCTCCTATGGTATTCAATTTATCCATCTAGATTTCTCATTGAGTCTATTCAACTAATTCAATTCCATCTCTATGTGAATTACCCTTAATTTAATGAATTTTAGTTCTAGGAATTCCTATAACGAACGCAATACTTAGTATATGTATCTCTACACATTATACTTCGTTACCGAATTTTATTATACGTTCTATTTAGTTAAACGAGTTATGGCACTAGGAATTCATTTAACGACCGCAGTACTAGGTATAGGTATCTCTACACGTTATATTTCGTTACCGAATTTTATTACACGTTCTAAGTCTCAAACTCACCTCTCGATTCGTAAGGAACTCAATTGATCATCAAATTATTGGCTAGATAATTCAAAGCATTAAAATCATAATAAAACCAACACATGGAAGAATAAACTACAGAAGTCTTGAATTAAAGAATTAAGGGTCTCAAGAGATTACATTGTTTGCCTTAATGTAGAATTTAGCTAAACATGATGAAAAAGATAAACTAATTAAACATATTCGAATATATCACCGGATTTAAATGACTAAAAATATGGAATAGAATCAGCTCTTGCACCTAGATCTTCTTTTGCTTCCAATCTTTGATTTGAACTCGAATTCGTGATGAATTTCTTCTCGTGAATTTCCTCTTCAATTTTATGCTATTTTTCTTTATTTTGCAATGTGTGGAACCTCTCATTCATGCCTCTTCTTGTCTATTTATTCTTCCCTCACGTCCTTGGCCAAATTAGAGTCTTTTTTGGGCTTCTCATGGCCCACAGCAAAACCTAAGATTTTAACGGGCGCCGCGAAGAGGATCTAGGTAGCGCCTACTAGTCTTTTTTTTTGCTTCTGCTTTCTCGGGTGCTGCCTTACTGACATTTTTTCCTTTTCTTCGTTTTATGGCACTTGGGCGCCAATTTTCAGTCCATTTCTCCCTGGCTTGCTTCAATGCCTCCATTTCTTTACCTAATCACCATACCTTCAAAACAACACTAGTTCACACATTAAAAATGTTCTATAACCATAAAAATTAGGCAAATAATTAAGTTAATTTGGTATATCATTCGTGTATAAACACACCCATCATTGTTCTATAACCATAAAAATTAGGCAAATAATTAAGTTAATTTGGTATAACATGCGTGTATAAACACACCCATCAATCGTTATATCGTAGGAAATGACTCGAGAAGATCTATCCAAGTATACCAAATGAGAAGCATGAAATATAATGTAGAAGAAGTTATCATGTGATGAGACTTCTCGTAAAAATTCAGATTTACATCCAAATTTCAAAACCTTGTAACTTCTTCGTTTTAACTCCAAATTTAAGTTCTTTACATGGTTGGATAGCTAATTAAAGTAACTTTATAACAGATAATTTTACTGCATAATTATTAATGTATAGACTTTTGGTAGTGATCTTTTGTCTCCAATTGATCAACTTTGCAATTATAGCTATGAAGACTTGAATTCAATTATTAGAAATAAAAACAGTTTATTTCTTATAATAAAAACATGAAGTCAACCACATGTCAATATAATATTCACATTCAAGTATGTATTCACTATTTGTGTGCATGTATAATAATTAACATTTATTTTCAGGAGCTTGCATTTTTCTCATATTTAGATCAAAATAGTAAATTGAGGGTCAAATATTACTTTTACAGCACTTATAAAATATTTCAGAACGTTCAATTCTCACCAGTAAATAAGAAAATAGTCAAACGCTATTATAGAAAATAGGCTAGGTTACCCAGCCATTATCCACTAATTTCTTCATTGAGAAAATGTGGCAAAAAGCTTGGGTTTAATTTTATACAATTACTTACCAATCCCAATTAGAAAATGTCACACAACATAAGTTACAACTTATTTATCAATCACCAATCGTAAGGTCACCATTTATTTATCGATCACAAATTATCAACTTAAGAGGCCAGATATTATGTTTCGATCACAAATTATCAAATTAATTGGTCATAACTTATCAAGTTATTAATTACAATTACAAATTCAATCGCAATCTCACCTTTTTTAGGTATCATATTATTTATTGATAACAAACTAATCAATTTATTGATCACAGTCACCAATCCCACCCCACTCATCCCACTCCACCATCGACACCAACCAAACTCCACGTCACCTCACCACCGCACCGCCAACACATGAACCACCAATATCATCACATGCACCTACATTTGTAAAACACAAATAACCACCCCAAAACACCGACTAAGCAGCCGATTTGATCATAAAACCACCCACCAACAAACCACCTAAAGCACAAAATGCCCACAGTAGATCAGATCAGAAAACCTACCAACAAATTCCAACAACTACCTACAAACGTTGTTACACACACGATGCTAGAGAGGGTGGGGTGGGTAGAGAGAAGAAGAGAAAAATGATTTAGGGTTTGAGAGTAAAATTGGGTGGGGGTGGGTATTTAGATTAATTTAAATTTATAATATTATTTAATATTAAAAAAAATTATCTCTTGATTTTTGTATTGAAAAACTTTTAAACCTTTTTTTCTTTGATTTATTGATATGAGTCATGTCCTTTGCTTTATTTTTGTCCAATTCACTCAAACGGTAAAAAAAGGTGATTTGAGGGGTGACCGTTTGAAAATCTGCAAGTGAACGAGGTCGTAATCAAGTAATATAGTAGTGTGTAAATTGTCGAACCCAAGAGAACTACGTGTTTGATCGAAGTAAAGTTAAAATAACCTTCATCGAATAACAATAATAATTTGTATTAAATCTATGTCTAATTTATTACGTACTAGAAATTAAAGTATAAATTTATTAAATTTTTGAGATGCATTGCTAAGATCTAGAATCTCCTTGAAAATTCACTTTTAGTACAACAATTAAATTGACAATTTGTTATCATGTGAGTTGGTTGAAATTTCAAATTTATTTAAAAGCTTATCTCGATAACAATTAAATCTAATAATATATGTGATCTCTTATATCTCTATAAAAGATACCAACATATAAGAAATCATTAAACGAGTTAAGACATTTAAGAAAAAAACATGCAAGGCATAAATGTATATCTCTATCCTCTATCGAATCTCACAATATTTATTACTATGTGCTTTTTTTTCTTTGATTTATTGATATGAGTCATGTCCTTTGCTTTATTTTTGTCCAATTCACTCAAACGGTAAAAAAAGGTGATTTGAGGGGTGACCGTTTGAAAATCCGCAAGTGAACGGGGTCGTAATCAAGTAATATAGTAGTGTGTAAAGTGTCGAATCCACGAGAACTACGTGTTTGATCGAAGTAAAGTTAAAATAACCTTAATCGAATAACAATAATAATTTGTATTAAATCTATGTCTAATTTATTACGTACTAGAAATTAAAGTAAAAATTTATCAAATTTTTGAGATGCATTGCTAAGATCTAGAATCTCCTTGAAAATTCACTTTTAGTACAACAATTAAATTGACAATTTGTTATCATGCGATTTGGTTGAAGTTCCAAATTTATTTAAAAGCTTATCTCGATAACAATTAAATCTAATAATATATGTGACCTTTTATATCTCTATAAAAAATACCAACATATAAGAAATCATTAAACGAGTTAGGACATTTTAAAAAAACAAAATGCAAGGCATAAATGTATATCTCTATCCTCTATTGAACCTCACAATATTTATTACTATGTGCAAATTGATTCTATTACTTTTCTCGATGATAATAAAATTCACAAACAATTTCACTAGTGACCAATTAATTGAAAAACAAATTAAACCACAATAAATATCCATGCATTCAAAAAAATTATCGACAAAATAATTAATTAATACTAAAAATTTCAAAACAAGGGTTTATCTATATCTTTAGCAATGTAAAAATCTAGCCTAACATAATATTGAAATTAAACAAGTAAAAGTGGAACGACATCATCGTAAATTGACCAAACATGAACAAATCTGAATTGTGCCTTTGTTCTTAATTCCCAGCCTCTCTTTGCGTGACATTCCAAGCTGCCGCCCACTTTTTGTTTGTTAATTCCACACTTCAATTCCCTTTGCTAGTATATATTCTATTTTTGTAGCAGCAGCAGCCCTTTATCTATTTAGTCCGTTCTCTCCTCTTCCTCTGCCGTGTGTATATATATAAATTATATAAAACCTAATTTTTTAACCCAACAAAAGTCCATCCAAGTTGAGGCCCAATTAATTAATATTTTCTTTCCAAATCCTCAACTCTTTCACGTAATGCAAGTTAGTCCTTGTACTTTGGATTTTGTCATTTTTCGCCACATTTTGCTTTATTCCTTCATTTCCTTTTCCATTCAAAGAATTCCACCTATTAAATATAAAATGCAATAATTTAGAATATATTTTATCAAAAGAACTATCAAATGTCATTATTTTAGATCCCGAACACGTGTAAAAATTAAGCTTATCATTGAACAAAATGATAATTCATGTCGATGTGATTGATTTGATCATGAAAAGCTAGATTATTGGCCAATGATAATTCTGACTTGTTATCAACAAAGATTTTGGTAGAATCACTTTGTTGCAAATGAACTTCCTTTAACGAATTCCTCAACCAAATTGCTTAATAAACACAAGATGATGTTGCAAACGTACTCCAAATCACAACTTGAAAGCATAAAAATCACTTGCTTTTTTTATGACCATGTAAAAGCCATATCTCTCATATAGAACACATGACCACTCATACCTTTTTTATCATTTTTAACTCCGATCAAATCACTATCGCTATAACCAATAAGCTTATGTAGTGATTGGGCCAGAGAATTAAATAAACCATAGTGATAGATGAAGAATTAAGTGATGTCCCTATTCTGGAATTCATTCACCAAAACTCTCTTGAACTCATCAAATAATATTAGAATGTTAGCCCGTAAAAACTTGACTATCCACATACAAGCAAATAATCAAGATATCACCATTAATGTTTATCTTTCGATAAAGAGCATGCTCATAAGAACATATGATAA
>CAIGRO010037383.1:0-10378 GCA_903798355.1 Fraxinus baroniana | reverse complement strand
GATAATTAAAATTGAACTAATCAAATGCGTGGACTCAAAATTCACTTTATTACTTCTTAATGCATCGTACACTTGTAGTGATTTTAATTCGAAATATATTTTCGTGAACAATGTAGACAACAACGAAGCTCTAAGGACAAACTAACTCGTCTGCTGAATCCATCGACTCAATACAATCAACAGTCTAGAGGAAGTTTCTTTGAAAGGATCCCGAGGCAAATCTGGAAGTCAGACCTGCAGCCATGTTTTCAGCATCTAATTTAACTTTTTGTCTTCCTGCAGTCAAATCATTTTCCCGATCCCAAGGTTTCCACGGATGTTTTCCCTCCCAGTCTTCTTTCGCTGATTCCTGCTTCGACTTTTTCTTTGAACTGCTCTTGGCTGATTCTTTATGCTTTTCAACCAATGACTTTGATCGTTTTGCTTTATTATATTGGTCCACCAATTCAGCATCTGTATTTACTGTTTTCTTTTCATGCTCCTTTGAAGCAATTGCAGTAGCCTCGTTGTAGGCTTCTAAGTAACTGCCACAAATATCTCGGTTTCAGAAATCAAAGTCTAAAACCATCCTGCACATTAGCTACATAAAATTTCACATACTTCATTTTTGCTCTCTGAGCCTTTTCCGAAGGAGTATCCGTCCAGGCACTGGTATCACCTCGTCCTTCTTTCGAGCTCTTGCTAAACCGTGTCGACTGCATTGTCATACCAGGCTGAGAAAGATAAATTTATCAGATTGACTTAACAAGTCATGTACAACTAAGTAGTAAACTTTTGATACGGAAAATAATAATTTTCAATGCTTTTCAGCTTTTTTAATTAGATTTGCAGATTATGAACACATTTAATTTCATTTTTCTCATCATAACGCTTATAACCTGAAAAGGAACAAAACCAAAATAATAGCGGCATTGGGATGTTTATTAAACGACTTCAAAAATTTAATCAGTGCCCCTGAATCACGTGAGAAACAAAAACAGGGAGTTCATAACATTTCCGACATGAAACTACATCTCTTACTAATGCTTATTCATATCCTGCAGGCTGCTTCATCTGAGCCTATTCTACAGCAGCAAGGACAAGAAATTTTGTTCGGCTGGGAGTAATACTTCACAATTTACTCCCGGGTTTAGTAGAAAATTAACAATACACGCTCTCACATTCTGTTTCATTAATAAAAGATTATTTATTTTAAAAGTAACCATTACCTTAACTTTGACCGATAAAAGATTTATCTGTTGTAAAACTCAATTATTTACTCATAATTAAATTTACTTAAATAAGTTGACTATTTGAGCTTGGCGAACACAAAAAGGCTTTAATGAAAGTAACTCTTTACATAATTATAACAGTAAGCAACTTATTCCTCTCCAACTTTTAGAAATAGAAAGAAGTTATGTTGAACTTGTGAGCTTTTTAAGCTTAGACAAACATGCTGCTCTTAATCCAAGATGGGGAACCAGAAAGGACAAAGGTAACGAACGGCTCATGTGAACAGGTAACTTTTTCAATGCATAGTTTTTTTTTCAGAGGGAATAAATAGACGAGGGGCAGGAGAAAAAAACATAATTGACCAACCCTTACTTTTCTTTCAGGTGGTAATGTTGTCATCCACTCTTCTCTTTTTGGTGCGACTTTAACATCCATCTCAGCCAAGAGTATGTCATCACCCTCCATGGATATACCTGCAACCAACAGTAATCTGGTTTTCACATTGAGATCATAATTTCCTTAAAATAAATAAACATCTCCATTGCTGAAATATACAGTAGACATTCCAAACTCCCTACTATGAATGGTCGGTAAGTTAAAGTAGTGAAGAAAGGATACACAAGTTGGACACCAAAGGGTAATCCCCCTTTTTATTTATTTGTATTACAAAGAGAATGAAGAAAAAAGTTGGAAGGCTGAAATCTAAGTACCTACTTCAAAAAAGAAAAGAAAATGAAGGGAATAAAATATTAAGAAATGGGGTGCACAGGTTAATGTGATATTTTCTCTCTTTCAAGTGAAAAAATTACTTATTTTGAAGTTACTTACCTTAGTGACAAAGTTAGTATATTACCTATTTCCAACTTTAACCAAAAATCATTTATTTACTTAAAAGTTGAACTTTGTAGGCTTAGCCAAAAATGTTAATTTTGAGTCTAATAAAAAATGCCTCCTGTTTTCAAGAAATCGAGCAAACATGACCCATCGCACTATAATCCCTCGGTTTTTGGTAGCTTTCAATCCTCACTAGTATCTATTGAGATTGTTTGTTCTTCTATGAGCTTAGAAGCTTGAATAGAGTAGATCAAACCACAACACTGAATTATGCCAGGATCGAATTTGATTCTTATAATGTTCTTTCTAACATGCATTTGTGCTTGAGAGAGAGAGAAGAGCGGGAGTCAAACAAGACCAATCACAGTAAAAGTTGGCAACATATGCAAACCTTGTAAACGTCTCCATTGTGCAGCCTCTCGCATGGCTTTCAATTCTGCCTACAGGATTAACATATTTCGTGAGGGAAATTATAAAGAAAATCGTTTAAGCTCTAATTAGACCATAGCTATTCTAAAAGTGTACCTTAAATTCCTCTTGTTCGTCCTTGCGAGTTATTTTCTCATCCAGCGCTTTTCTCTAACAGAAAACATATTTTGATATACCCAAAATCATATACAAGCCATTTAAACTATGCATAAATTTACATATAGGATTATTAATCATATTAGATTCCAGGAAATAGTTTCATATAATCTCGAGCCTACGGCAATCCCAGAGTCTTCAATGCATAAGAATAATAATGGATCATAATAATCTAAACCCACATAACCAGTAGCCACTCCTCATCTATACCACAAACGCATTATTCAATTAAGAATGCATGGAAAGAGAGAAATTAAGCCCTTGTTTGACAACCATTATTTCAAAACTATTTTTCAACATACTTTATTTTCAACCACACATTAACACAATAAAATATTCTGCACGTAAACCCAAAACTTTTCCCTATTTTTTAACCACACATTCAAAAATAAACTCCATTTTACCTGAATAATGGTTGTCAAACGCAGGCTAAGTGTGAACTCAATTAGAGTAACTATTCCCAAATCTAATCTAAACAAACTATAATTGATTAGAATGCTAGCCCCAGCTGAATATACCTTGCCATGTACTCTAATGCCAAAAGTCCATGGCAAGATTAAAATAGCAAAATTTGGTGATTGAAGGTATTTCTTTAGCTACATGAACTGAACTTCAGTATTAATTACAATACAGAGAACTCTTTGATGTAAACTTATCATGGAATAACTACTTATTTTTTTATTGAGTTAGTATTCTTAGAAACTGTGTGAAAACTTATTGAACGAAACGGAAGGGTAATGAAAAGCTTCTTATATTAACTAGAAGCTTCAATAATTTTAAACACTCACCTTATCTGGATCTTGCAAATCTTTAAAAGCTTTGTTCAATTTAACGAATGCTTGGTGAGCTTGTGGGTGAGAACATTTGTCAGGGTGCACCATAAGAGACAATTTCCAGTACCTAAGAAGAAACTATATCATCAATAAAACTAACTGCACATCATAAAATAGAAAAATTAATAAAAAAACATGGACTAAAATAATAAATCATTTTCAGTCAATTAATATGGCAACATTAGGCATCGGGGCACACTACACTAAACCAATTTAACTACATAAAAAAGGCAATCCATTAATTACATTGTGTGTGGCACATAAAAACTATTGAAATCATGAACTCCAACCATAATCTCAAATCATAGGCTAACATTATTATTCAGCACTTATGACGGGGCTAGATAACTGTCACCAGAGCAGCATATGGAGAAATGCACATTGTATAAACCTTATGTTTTAGCAAAAGAAGTGGAGCAGCAATCCTTGCCACTACATTTTCCTGGAAAACTAAATTTTATATTTAAAGTTGACTACAACAATGGTGTTAAAAACTCATAACCCAGTGAATGTTTATAACTTAGCTCAATGTGATAATCAATAACAAATATCATTAAAAGACAAGATATTGAAGTCTACATCTTTTACGAAATAACGGCTAAAACGGCTAAAAGAATACACATATCAAAACTTGAGAAAAAAATAAAAACTCTCTCTTCAATTTTTTACATTTTCATTGGCAATTGGCGTTTGCATCAATACTCATAAAAACTTAAAAGACTGCATACCAAGTGGAATCAATATATAAAGATCACGCGGAAACAGAAAAAACTTGAAAAAAAAGAAAAGAAAAGAGAAACTCTCTTCAATTTTGTACATTTTTGCTGGCAATTGGAAACTTGAGCTTGCTTTGACACTTTGAAAGGACTCATACCAAGTGGAATCAATATATAAAACCATGTGCAGATTGAGAGTACAGCTCCACAAACGGCCATCTCCATGAATACCTTTTCTTTATGTTTTCAGCTGACATATTTTTGTTGACACCCAGAATATCGTAGGGACTATCATCCTCAGCGCCCATAATTCTTGTAATCTGAACAAGAGAAATAAGTTCAGTCCCATGCACCATGCAGACACAATATAGAGTTGTAATTAGAAACTAATGCAAATGCATGCTATGTAGAAGATGGTTAAGGAATTTTCTTTATCATTTTATCCGCATACTAAGAAAAATGTATAAGGCTTTATGAGTTGAGGATATAAATGGGCACAGAGTTAGATATTATGTGTGAAAACAGAGGTTTCCTGATGGTCAGGAAAGGGGGAGAGAGATGAACCTCTTCAAAACGCTCTGCCTCATTTGCAGACTCAGCTTCAGTGACCACAGCAGGAGGTGGAGGTCCAATAAATAATTCAGAGTCTTCATCCAACTCGGCCTCTCTGGATATATTTATCAACAAAAATTCAGATAGAAACCACAATCGAGGGCCTGAAATTTCTAATGATCTAGTAGCACTCTCATAATTTCTACAAGTTTTACATCGTAAAGACTTTTGAAATGCGAAAGAACCTAACGGGGAAAAAAATTCCTTTTTCAATTGCAAACAAATAAACTCTCCACAAATTATAAATATCTGTCAATACCTCAGTTCAGCTTCAGCTTCGGTTAATTTAGCTGCTACAGCAAGCAACTCAGCCGATGGCATTTCAGGTCCAATAGTCCTGCAAGAACCAACATGAGTATAATTGCACATGCTTTAAGGAAAAAAAATGGAACAAACAATAGAAAACCCCATATTGAATTACTAGTGCTCACCTTCCATTCTTTAGAAAGTGTTAGACATTTCTTTCACTTAAGCAAAGCATTAATCTACTGATTTCACCACTTCATAAATTTGAGCAAAACATAAAAAAGTACATATATCTTCTTAATTCAACTATAGTACATACGTGAACTGCATTTTTTTCATAAAAATGAAGCAAGCTAAACAATTGTAGTTTTGCATGGTTGTTTGTCTGTAAAAGGGAGACAGGTCTATTACCTCCTTTTTGGACCAACAGAATCTTCCTTTTTATGATTCAAATCATTTTCAGTCATATTTCTGCATGCTGAATCTGCCATCATGGAGTCCTCTGTCTGTGATTCTGGATGATCGAGCAGCTGCTTTTGAGGTTGGCCATGAGAGCGGATAATTGGTCCAACAACCTCCAATGTAGGACCCACTTTTGATGGAAGCAGAAAAACTTGATTGCCACTTTCTTTAAGATTCAAGGACATGAACAGCTTTCTGAGATGCTTGACCAATGACTTTTCGGATAATCCGCTTATATCAACAGCTTGTCCATCGTCAATCATTTGCAAAAGCTAAATAAAAATCATTAATTAGAACGAAAATGTTGTGTTTCATCATTAAACCAAACTTTTTTAGGCCAATGAACAGGCATGTGGATTGTTGTGAAGTATTGACATTAGAATTACTACCATCTCAGGTCAAAATCATAAACAAGAAGGAACAAAAGCATTTTAAAGTTATTGCAATCGCTTAGACATGAGTAGAAACCATACCAAATGCATTTCACTATCAGGATACACCCATACAAAATACCGCCATTGCTCGATTAAATTGAGCAAACTGCTAACAAACCACCCTAGATAGGATTGATAAGGGAAAAAAGGATGCCAAACAATCTAATAGATATCTGCTCAGTGCATCCCACTTGAGATGGCAAGTCCAAATATTAGAGCTACCAAGCATATTTAGCTAAGCTGTAAAAAAGGTAAGAGTTAACTCTTACTATATTGTCGAAATAAGTAACTAGTTTCCCATTTTCGATCAATTAAAATAATTACTTATTTAATTCATGGCAATCTTACTTATTTTGACCTTAGCCAAACATGCTTGTTTTATGCAGACAGTGCAAATATTAAATTAACACCAAGCCTATCTATTAATAACTCAATAAATTGGGACAAAACCCCCTAATTACCTTAAGTGAAGAGACAACCAATACAAACTATGACTGAAACCAATAATCAATCGTGTTGAGTAACTATATTTGTAAAGCACAATATATATAAGCAAAACAAATGAAGAATAGTTTTCTCAACTTCTTAAGAATTGTAACCTTATCTATCCGCTTAGTTTCTTTTCATGTTTATGTTCTCATAATAAATATTATTTTCATTTTTACTTCACCTAACATTGCTATGCAGCCTCCACAATTTTAATTTACCTATAGGCTATAACGTACTTATCAAGAGTCAAATTGTTTCATTAAGACTTCCACATAATTTTATTTTTCATATATTTTTTGCACAACAAAATCTCAGTATTTGTTTTAAACAAAGAAACGTATATTTCAAACACCCAGTACTTAACAAACAGTAAAGCCAATTCATTCAATGAAGAAGTAAACTGTAAAAAATTTCAAAAATAGAAAAAATATACGAATCACTCAAACACTAAAAACTACAAGTAATCATTTTTAAGCTAATCATAAAAAAGTTACTAGTAAATACCTGTTCCAAGTCCTCAGAAACTCCCGGAAACTCTTTTAATATATATTTAGCCACAGCCTCTGGAGCCTCCAATTGTCTCTTGGGTTCTGACTCCTCCGACCCGGACCCCCTTCGGTCATCTGATTCATACCTTCTTTTACTTTTCTCTCTCCTTTTCTCCTTTCTTGTTTCTTTAGTATGCTTCTTCTTCTCCCCTTTATAATCTCTACGGGACTTCTTGCTTTTACGACCCTCTTTCCATTCTTTACCATGATGTCGTTTATGGGTGCGTTTGTGCCGTTTTGAGGACTCAAATTCATCAGAGGACGGTGATGACGACGTGGCAGAGGAATAGTCAGTGGAGGTTGAGGATTCCGATGGGAGTTTTTTCTTCCCGGATTTTCTAGTTTTATCTGAGTGGTATCCCATTGAGATTTTCGAGTGGATCGAGCTGCAAAAAGGAATAATTCCCTTAAAATACAAGAAGAAGCCTGTTAAGCCATTTGAGAAAATTTTCTGGGAAGAACCAAAGTAGAAAAGAAAATACTTCATGGAAACAATCAAGTAAAACACACAAGAAAAAATCTATAATTATTACATGCAATTCTGAGAAGATTGTTTATCATAAATATGAATCCACCGAACAATTATCAACCAAGTTTCCAACAAATAACAATAGTATCCTCAACTTCATAAGAACCTTACGTAAAATATATAAGAATAAGTTAGTTTTTGAATGCAATTCAGAGGGGTGTAAACCATAATTATGAATTCACTGAACAATTTCTGGCTATTTTCTGAAAAAAAAAAATTATATCCCCAACTTCATAAGAACCTTCTTGTAAAAGTTAAAAAGCTATATGAGAAACTAAATTGTGTTTAAATGAGAATCTGAGAAGTGTGTTTAACATAAATTTGCATTCACTTAAGAATTTCACTTAGTTTTGGACAAACAAGAATTTTAACTCAATATCATAAGATATTTCAGGTAAAACATCTAGGGTAGTGTTTGTTTGGCAAACCGTATTAAGCTGGACAGAGAATAATTGTTATCCAATACTTCATTTGGCTTCGATTACGCCCAAAAAATTAATCCGTAAATTAAGATTATCCGGACTTAACTGGATTATCCGTTGAGGAGATACGGTTTACACCAGATTAAGAAAACTCAAGCTATTGCTCACACCGTAACTCAGTACTCTGTCAGGGCCAAGCATAATATTCCAAGATTCAAAGATACACAATTCAGGAAAATAAGATCTCAGAGAACCCACCAAAATCACATAAACAGCAGTAACGGAAGTAACGTGAGGGGGGACCTCAGAGGAAGAATTTCATTCCTTGCTTTTTTCTGCTTATTTAGTGGTCGTTTTTCACCATTTCTTCATAACTAATGGAAAAAAGTTTAGGGCATTCCTTTTTTTCATTATTATTCTTTACTGATTTTACATAGTTTTTATTTATTGAGCTAAAAGGGATATTTTTGTAATGAAAACGCTAAGTTATCAGCAACCCACTTATTTTTTGACACCTCGAACTGTACATTCATGATGAAAAAAATATCATTTCCAGTGGAGTGAACTAAAAAAATATATATCGACTGGAGAAAACTAATCACGTTCATTTCTTTGAGCTTCTTTTGAGTACTATCCACATAAAAAAACGGCTCAAGCAAATAAAGGTTTCCTTTCAAACATACAAATTTATCATGCCATACTTTACAACACCTCCACTAATAGAACTACAAAATTCTTTAAAATAAAAAAATATCAATACCTCATTCAAAGTTCTTAACAATATCAAAACTAAGCATATGTTTGGCAAGTGTTTATAACTAGATGTTTTATTTTATGAGTAGTGAATAAGTGGGTAGTACTTGTGCATCCCATGAGATATGTGGATAAAAAGTAATTTGACTTTTAGCCAGTGTTTTACAAACACTTTCCAAACATACATTAAGTCTGGTTTATCAATGCCAACAAACGTACACAGAATTTCACTCAACAAAGTCATATTGTTGCCCCAATTTTCTTTATCTAATTTTCTTTCTTTACTTACATACACATCAACATGAAAAACAATTACTAAAGCAGAATTTTACAGCCCCATTCTTGGAAATAAGAACCTAAATGAAACCTCAATTGCAGGTTTTGAGTAACACAAGCCCAAAATATCATACCTGCCAACATAAAATGAATTGCCAGGAATTTACAACATGAGGGATAGAAATAATATATTTTTTTTTTAGTTTCTACAACAGGCATTAAACCAATTTGTGATTAACATCCAGAAGGAAACTAATAAGTAGGAAAATATTCAGGTAGCATGCACCTGAAATTTTCTGTGGTTTTACATATGAGCTGTAGATATTAAAATCTCTTGATTTGTTGCCCAAAGTGGGTGAAACAACAATAACGCAATGAAATACATGTAGCATCTCAACTTTGAAATTCTTACTTTCTAATTCTTAATCAACCATATGCAAAAAGTTGAGCATACAGTGTTCGGACAAGGAAAAAGAAGATTTTGTGCAGTTTGTAAGCACTGTAGAACCTCACAAACAAAATTTACACACACATTCTGCTAGCTTGATTACCAAAATTTACCACCAAATGTGAAATCATCATCAATTATGATTCGTATCAAATCTCAATAATTTGCCAATGTTTCTTCCTGCATTTCTTGATAGTTTGAATAGAGGACTCAAGCTGGCCGGACATCCACGGTTGTCAAAAAAAAAAGTTTGATTAGAGGACTTGAGTTCAGTTCCCAACGGCCAACACACACTCTATTTTGTCTTAAATTTATACAAAACAGAAAGTCATATTAACCAGAGCAAGGTTCATTATAAATAAAATAAATTGCCATATTTCCAAATTCTGTCAACCTAATCAATTTAGACGAAAAATTACAGAAATCAAACTACGGGAATATTTTAATCATTGTAGTAAATAAAAACAATACAAATAATCTCCAAGAGAATGCATGAAAATGGAATGAAGTCTTTCGTACAGAAAAGCGATGAAACGGTGATACATTAAAAGTTCTAACATAGACCCTAAAGTATAAAGTTTCCCAAGTGCAACAAGCAGACAAAACTATAATTACCTGAATCTGAAATTCCAATTGACAGTCACGAGTCGAGGGTTTGTGGGATCTCAATTTTGATTCAACCGAAGAGAAGAGATCCGATAACAGAGAGCTGGGGTTTGATTCAGCCTGGCGCAAATTTTAATTTGGCGAAAAAATGAATTTCACTACAGGTACAGGAAATTTCTACCGACTTTTTACAGGACTAGTCTATTGTTCGTGCAATGCACGGGCAAGGTCTTCGAACGTAATATTAGCGTATCTAAAAAAAATTATTTATCTATTGTTTTGGTGGATTAATCTTTTAATGCATAATGTAGATTTTTTCATATACTCGCTTTTTCAGAGTTAAGAATTATAGATACTGAACTTTATTATCAAA